>QZGG01000788.1:0-101367 GCA_006409495.1 Sedum album | reverse complement strand
CTCCTAAGGTTTCCACGAATATGTAGGCAAGAATATCTGTAGGAAATCATCTTCATCTCTAAAAATCAGCTTTGGAAATATTTGATTTCCAAAATCCAAACTTAGAAATATCTTTAGCGCGTGATGACGTCATCGCTCCGAATATCTCGCTGTCTGCTGACGTCATCGTTTTGCTCTGCTGTGCGCGACTCATGCTCGCGCGCCATACTGCTCGCGCGCTAGTGGTCTCCTGTCCTTTGTTGTCAAGTTGTTGTCTTTTGCTCTGAATTTCAGCCTTCTTGTTGCGTTTTTTTCTAACTCTTCTAATCAGCCTGTAATACAAAACTACACCAAAAGCGTAATCTTATACTAAAATATGTTAGAATATAAGCAGTGTAACAGACTTAAAGTAGCGTACAAAAGCACTCTATCAAATCCCCCACACTTACTCTTGTTCGTCCCTGAACAAGCTGGCGTCCTTACCTCTTGTGTAACGCACGCGTGAATGTTGGTCTTACTGCGCCACAAGTCTGCGCCACTCTCACAACCTGCGCAACTATGATTATACAACACAAAACTGATTCAAGTCATTAATTCAAACCTTGTGTTACCTCTCTTGTGGAATGCATATCAATTCGGATGATTGGGAGATAGTCCTTTTCAAGCACCGGTCACCGAATTCTTCTTGATTTGCGATTGCATGGTTATTCGTATTCGCTTTCTATGATACGTGATTGATTCGCGCCTTAGGGTTTCTGGGCTTAACCTCTTTGACGTTTCAATGTTGTTTCACGGACAGATGATGACTCTTTTGTTGCACAATTTCTTCTTTTCATTGTTTCGGCCTTTTGAGCTTTGACTTTGAATTGAATACTTCTTTTTCTGGTCCGGATCTTAATTCTTCCCTAGAACGGTTTCCAATCATGGCCTTCGGATAGCAGCTATGGAACCACGCCCCGCTCTCGCGTCCGGTTAGTCGCGCACAAGGCGTGCCACGCGTTTGCAATCGCGCGCCCATTCCTGAGCGACTAACTTTAGCGAAGACGGTCTGTTTTTCCGTCTCGTCCCGCTGTTAGGGTTTCGCCTTCGGCATCTGCGTGACTGAGCTTGCTCTTTTATCCTTTGAACGCAAAGTATCAACCTCCACGAATACTCACAACCATACTTTCCGTCTCAAGATTTCGTTCGATCGACTGCTTCTCTAGGACGTTTCTATCAGCTCCACATCCCTCTTTATTCCACTCAAGAGACACACAATAATTCGAAAAAATTAACAAAAATCAGAATATGTCATATATGCACAAATTGGCACAGGTGCGCGAGTGCGCACACAGGTCGCACACGCCAGTGTTTTTCGCGCAATTACCTTTTGAGATGTTCACATTCAGTATGTCTAAACTAAAAAAACGAAAAAATTTAATCCTACTCCTAAGATAAGTGTACTGCTACCCCCCACACTTAAACAAAAACGTGTCCTCACGTTATGCACAAGTAGTGAAGAAGGTAATAGTAATGCATATATAGCAATTTGCACCAATCACAATTCATAATATGGATACCCACCGAAATAAGTCAAACACCGATTGCATTGAAACACCGTTCATAACATAATGACAATTAAAATACACGAGTTTTAAAGCAACAGTTCAAATAAGTCAGCCACCGATAATTTCAGACACCGATTACAAAACATTTAAAACGAAGTAGAAAACGACCGGGAGAGTTCTTCGATTGGGTCTTCGCCCTGTAGTGTGTACTCCTCCGGAATCGGGTCTCCAGCATGCCAACCTCTGGGCGGCGTCATGTCCAAGTTGGCACCCTGTGGTGCCACATACTCCATAACACGCTGATCGTTGAACACCCAGCGTTGATCAACTAACACTTGAGCGCTACTGCCTTGTGCGCTGGACTCGGCTCTGATCTGCGCCTGCTCCTTCTGGGCGCCACTGGTTCTTGCGCCATTGCCTCTGGCGCAGCCCTGATGTTCTCCAAACCCGGCCTGTAGCTCCAATACGCGGTTCCATCCGCGCGGACCTTAATCTTCTTATACAGGCGCGTCAGGTACTCTGCCCGTATAATGGTGTGCTCTTCCGTCCATGGCTATATGTGCAGCCCACGCAGAAAGTGCGGGATCAAGCCTCCACATAGCAGCGGGCCCTTCATGCTCACCGTGTCCCAGTAGCTGGTGAGCAAGCGCGTGTAGCGCACCTTCTTCCCGTAGTATAGACCCTTGAGGATCTCCATATCTAGTAGCCCCGGCCGCTGAGATCCATTGTAGCGGCCGATGATGGAGTGGGAGATGAGCCTCTTAAGATAGAACATCTTCGGGTCTAGCAGTTCTGTGCCGAGGCTCCTTCCTCCGGCGTACGACTTGCTGTCGTTAGTCCAGTCGTCCCAAGCTTACTGGTCCGTGTGCTCATCGACTTCTGCGCCAGGCATGCGCGCGAGTCCCATAACCGCGCCAAACTGCGATGCGTGGCTTCGTAGTACACGCCCCTGTGGCGGTACCTGATCCGATCAGCAAGTCCTTCATATGACGCGAGGAACTCCAGTGTATTCTCCACGTCTGTGTCCGAGGACAGCTCCATAAACGCTCCCCATCCAGTTGCGGTGAAAGCCGCTTGCACTTCATCATAGAGTCCCATCTCACGAAGGAACTCCTCATCCACAAAAACCATAGGCAAAATTGCACAACTACTGTACAGCTTGTGCCTAATCTCGAAATCCAATTTCTCGGACTGATCTACGCAGATAGACATAATAGCAGGCAAGAAAAATGCTGAACAATCCTTATCTGGCGCGCGTGTACTGTCACGCGCGTGTACTATGCAGATCCAGATCTAAACTTCACTGAACAATTGGCTCACCAAAACTGATCCAAATGTACTGAAATTTGAACAGTAGATTACCTGTACTGAGATCTATGTTCTGGCAAAAAATTACGAATTTCTGGGTTGGGCGGCGGCGGCGGCGCGGCGGCAGTGGCGGCGGTCGGTGCTGGCTTGGTGGCTTTGGGTTTTTGTGTTTAGTGAGATAAGTGAAAAATGAAAAGTGACACAAAATGAACCCCACATCACATATTTATAGTACAAAAAGCCCACATGCATGCATGGCCCAAAACTAACTTGGGCCCAAAACTAAAACTAACCCTAAAACTAAACTAAAACTTAAACTAAACACACACAAAACAAATGAAAATAATCTAAGTTAAGTTTGTTGGAGTACCTTCCGACGAGTGCTTTGTTTAACGTCGTTAGCTCGACTCAAATGTGCACTCATGGCGCGCACGGTTTACCTCCCCCACACTTGAACTTTTGCCTACTTCCGTGTTATCATCTTTTCTGCATGGCAAAAATTCAAGTGACTTAATATCAGATAAATAAGAGTAGTTAATATGATCGGAGGGTAAAGAGATAGAAAACGCAAAGTTTCGCGTATTAGGTCTTTCAGATGCGCCGGTCTTTGCGCATGTTAACTCTCGTGCGTCCCTGAGTCGCGCAGCCCTATTCTGCATGATCATCCTGCGCACCATATCTGCGTTCCGATGCTGCTCCCAAGTATCGTGTTGCTCTCGGCTTTGCTCTCTGCTCTTCTTATCAGGTGGCTTATTCTTTCTGTTGTTCTGGCATGCCAAAGGCATAGGCTTCTGGCTGGCGCGCCTCATCTCAGAATGCTTCGGTATAGGTCCCTTCTCTTTGAGCTTCACCCGATCATTTACTAATGGTTCCTCGGATAACCTGATTCTGTTGATGACATCTAATCTGAGTATGTGCTTCTTACCTTGTAGTGTCACCATACCTTTACCGACATCAATGCACACTTTCGCGGTTCTCAAGAATGGTCGGCCAAGCAACATTGTTTCTCTGGCTTTAGTATTCGGCTTGTTCATGTCAACTACATAGAAATCTGCTAGGAACTTGAGTTCGCCGACATGAGTCAAGACATCTACTATCTTCCCCTTTGCTTCGGTCTGTGAGTTGTCCGCAAGTAGTAATCCAATGTCCGTTGGCTCTAGAGGTCCCATGGATGACGCAGAATATAAAGAATATGGTAATAAGTTCACCGAGGCCCTTAAGTCTAGCATACACTCACTCGCAAACGTATCTCCAATAGTGCACGGGATCGTGAAGGTCCCTGGATCAGCAAGTTTTCTGGTAAGTCTGGAGCCAAACACAATTTCAAACTTGCTTGGAAATCATTTAGCATGATATCTTCCTGCTGTTCTGGTGCGTCATCGGTGCGTGTGAAAACTGGTGCTACAATTAATTCTCTACTCTATTCTGTTGCTTCAACAGCGGCACGTGTATCAACTGGCGCGCTAGTATTGTCTGGGTGTGGCGCGTCCATCTGAACCATGTTGATACTTCCCTTTGGGTTCTGAATGACCTGAGAGGGCAAATTACCATCACTAGCCTTCAATTCATTCACAGCAGTGGCAATCTGGGTGAGCTGGTTCTCTATTAGTTTAAACCGTTTGTCATTCTGCTCTTCATTCCTTCATACTGTCTCAGCCAACTGACCTACTATTTCCTCTAGTGACTTCTTGGGTGGCTGCTGGTTGTACTGCACTGGTCCTTCAGCGCGTTTATGTGGTGGGTTATAGGCAGCAGCTGGCGCGTAAGGTCGCGCGCCAGTGGGTGCATTAGGTTGCGCGCGCCAGTGGGTGCATTAGGTTGCGCGCGCCAGTCAGCGCGCGGTCTTTGTAAATTCTGGTCATTCTTCCAACTAAACCCATTCTCAGCCAATCCAAATCTAGGCTGTCCTTGCCTAGCCTGACCATTATTCCATCCTCCTACTGCATTAACATCTGCATGTTCTTTGAATACGGAGGGGCATGCGTCAGTCTGGTGATCTGTGGCGTGACAGAATTCGCAAGTTCTTGTATCGACGCTTTGTTTCATCATCAACTTCTGCATCATATCCTTCAATTCTTTTATCTCTCCGGTGACATCCACTTGATGCAGTGATCCAGTGCGGTTGTTCTTTAGAGACACTTGATATCTGACTTGGTCCGCAGTGTCTTCTATCTGCTTCCAAACATCCTCGGGGTACATATTCCTCACATTGCCTCCTCCGCAAGCATTCAACAACCTGAGTTCCATCTCAGTTAATCCATTTAGGAAGTTCTCTATCAGCACATGTTGCGGGAGCCCATGATTGTAGCAGTTCGCCTCAAGTTCCCTAAACCGCTCATAGTACTCGGATAGTGACTCTCCGTGCAACTGCTTTGCCGCGGCTAGCTCTCTTCTGAGTAGTGACACCTTAGCTGCAGCGTAGAACTTGTCCAAAAACCGTTCATGCAACTCGGGCCACATCCTTATCGATCCCGGTGCTAGCCCCATTAACCATTGTCGAGCTGAATCACAAAGTGAGAATGGGAATGCTCTAAGTTTCAGCAATTCTGGATCCTCATTCCCATTCCTCATATTCTCACAAATAGCTGCGAACTCTCGTACGTGCTTCACTGGGTTCTCACTAGCCATACCATGGAATTTTGGTATGTAGTGAACAAGCTGAGTCCGTAATTCAAAGTGACCATCTGGAGGTAGCACGATGCACCATGGCTGATTAACTGCTTGAGGAGCAGACATCTCTTTAATGGTGCTGATTGTCGTTCCTCTGTATATCAGCGTCCATTCTGAACTCTAAATCTCTGCGTACTTCTCTTCTGATTGCTTCGAGTTCAGCTGGGTTTAAGCGAGCAAAAATGTTTTCAGCGTTGCGCACTGGCGCGTCTGAAGTCTCTCTTCTTCTGCCGATTACACTATTCTCACCACTAGCTTCCATACAAAACAAAAACAACAGCTAAATTAAACGTAACTAATTTTTTTGGATTTTTATTTATAAGAAAAACGAAAAAGTAAATAAAGAAAAAGAAAGAAAACTTCTCTAGCCGTTCCCCGGCAACGACGCCAAAATTTGACGAGCACGTCGTTGAGTGCTGCAAATTTGTCCCGGCTCTCCTACTAGTATAGTCTTGGTAAGCTGGGGTCGAATCCACAGGGAACGGTGAGAATTCTCCTTTCAACTACAAACTAAGATTGGGGGTTGTGAGTGAAAACAAATTAAAGAAAGAAAACTGTTGCGCAAGTGTAACTGGCGCGCAATTAGACAACTAAAATAACAAGACAAATCTGCTTGGTGCGTCGTTAAGCTCGCGTGACAGCTCGCACGCACGGCTAAGTCGGAATTCTGCTCTGTGCCGTTCGGTCCCCTCTGCGCGCATACTTGTGATCTCCATGGAGTTTGTATTTATAGTCTTGCCTCCTAGGGTTTCCACGAATATTTAGGCAAGAATATCTGTAGGAAATCATCTTCATCTCTAAAAATCAGCTTTGGAAATATTTGATTTCCAAAATCCGAACTTAGAAATATCTTTAGCGCGTGATGACGTCATCGCTCCGAATATCTCGCTGTCTGCTGACGTCATCATTTTGCTCTGCTGTGCGCGACTCATGCTCGCGCGCCATACTGCTCGCGCGCTAGTGGTCTCCTGTCCTTTGTTGTCAAGTTGTTGTCTTTTGCTCTGAATTTCAGCCTTCTTGTTGCGTTTTTGTTCTAACTCTTCTAATCAGCCTGTAATACAAAACTACACCAAAAGCGTAATCTTATACTAAAATATGTTAGAATATAAGCAGTGTAACGGACTTAAAGTAGCGTACAAAAGCACTATATCAGTTGGGTATTCGAAATCTCAGACAGACTATGCAAGGTCTGCATGGGAAGCTTGGATGGAACTACCTAACTAATCATCTGTGGAAAATTTGAAATCGTGTGGCAAAGCTGGTTACCTACAAAGATATCTTGTTTTATGTGGAAAATTCTTTATTATGCTATTTCTACACATGACAATATTTGTAAGAATGGAATTTCTTTGGTCGGTAAATGTTACTGTTGCAGAGTCCCATCTGTGGAATCCATGGATCATTTATTCTTGCAAAGCGATAGTGCCAACGAGTTGTTTCGCTTTATCAACCCTTTGTTCAGAAAGGATAAATCAGTGTGCTTGCATCATCTTATTAATAGCTGGGGGATTTCAACTAATCTAACCAAATTCGAGGATTGCTTGGGTTTTGGATTATGTTGCTTCTTGCTTTGGGAGATATGGAAGGCTAGGAACTTGGTTTTGTTTGAGGGTCAGCAAGCTGTCTTAGGCAGGTGGACTATCCTTCAAAGTGCTTCATCTTTATGCCGGCTTATCAAAGTTCAAGCTCATCCTAGTACTTTGCTAAAGCGTATATGTGATGCTCTTCATATTTCTCCTACTTTAAGTGCTGCCAACACTATCTTTTGGGTGCCTTGGACTCCTCATTCAAAGGGAAACACATGCAACATTGCTGTCACTATTACTAAAGAAAAATCTTTCATGGCTGCTATTATAAGGGATCACAAAGGTAAGTTTGTGGCTGGCTTTAAGTCCCACACTACAGGTAAACATCAGTTTTACTGTCTTCTTCATATTCTTAATGAGCTAAAAGTGCACATGGTAGATGTTCAGTGTTTTAAAATAGTCCACCCTGATATTGTGTTGCTTGGGAGAGATTGTCTTGTGGGCTGGCATATTTTTCAGGTGAAGAGGAAGCTTTTATCAAAGTTACAGCAATATGTTGTTGTAAGAACTAGTCACGTTTTGAATAGACCGGCAGATATTTTGAGTTTTAGTCGCCAACATCTTCTATTCGTCTCTGAGTTTGATGAGCTGCCGGTTTTGGTGAAGAAAGCTTTGGCCAGTGACACCTTCTTGCACCCTTCTAATTTTCAGGAGTATGTGATCCATGTTTAGCTGCTGTGTTTTGTGTGTTTTTTGGCTGATTTTTTGGTCGATTGAGTTTGATAGCAAGGCTAGTCTCCGGTCTGTGGTGGTTTCATCTTAGTTTCTTTGTGGTTTTTGGTTGATAAGGCTAGTTTCTGATTTGTGGGATCAGTCTGTCCAGCTCAGGGTATCTTTTTTGTGTACGGCTAATTTCCAACATGTGGCCTCAGCCAACCCAATGATGCGAGCTCCTGAAATATGGGATGCGGCAGCTGTTTTCTTGTTCGCTTTGATTTCTGGTTGTTTAGAGTAGTTTCATCCTTTATGGGGATGAAGCTACGCTAACCGGCCTCATCTTGTACTTGCTACGATCTGGGCTATTTGGATCTCTATTAATAAATCCTACTGGCACCGACCAGTTTTTTTAAGAAAAAAACGATTAAACATTCACTTGAAAGTTCGATACAAGTTTGCTTCACTTTGAAGCAAAGTGCTAGTGTACTCTAAAGTTCGTGTTTAAAGGCTTTACAAATATGATAAATGAGTCGAGTGTAAGACTAATCACTTCATTATGAATTCTAATAGTGTAATATAGCATATCTCAACGATTAAACATTCACTTGAAAGTTTGATACAAGTTTGCTTCACTTTGAAGCAAAGTGCTACTGTACTCTTTTTTTTTTTGAAAAGGGATTATAGGAATTTCACTCCTATCCCATGACTCGAACCCAAGACCTGATGGCCCAGGCAACGGGTGCCTAACCACTAGGCCAACCCCACTTCGTCATAAACATGATAGATGAGTCGATTGTATGACTAATCACTTCATCATCACTTTTAATAGTGTAATATAACGTAACTAAACGATTTAACATTTACTTGAAAGTTCGATACAAGTTTGCTTCACTTTGAAGCAAAGTGCTAGTGTACTCTAAAGGTCGTGTTTAGAGCCTTTACGAACATGATAAATGAGTCGATTGTATGACTAATCACTTCATTATCACTTCTAATAGTGTAATATAGCATAACATAACGATCGAACATTCACTTGAAAGTTCCAATCAAGTTTGGTTCACTTTGAAGCCAGAGTGCTAGTGTACTCTAAAGTTTGTAATTAAAGCCTTTACGAACATGATAAATGAGTCGACTGTATGACTAATCACTTCATTAGCACTTCTAATAGTGTAATATTGCATAACTCAACGATTAAACGATTCGAATCAAGATTGCTTCACTTTGAAGGCAGAATGCTAGTGTACTTATGGTTCGTGTTTAAAGGCTTTACGAACATGATAAATGAGTCGACTGTATGACTAATCACTTCATTAGCGCTTCTAATAGTGTAATATAGTATAACTCAACGATTAAAAAAATCACTTGAAAGTTCGAATCAAGTTTGCTTCACTTTGAAGGCAGAGTGCTAGCGTACTCTGAAGTTCGTGTTTAGAGCCTTTACGAACATGATAAATGAGTCGATTGTATGACTAATCACTTCATTATCACTTCTAATAGTGTAATATAGCATAACTCAACGATTAAACGATTCAATTGAAAGTTCGAATCAAGTTTGCTTCACTTTGAAGCGACAGTGCTGTACTCTAAAGTTTGTGTTTAGAGCCTCTACGAACATTATAAATGAGTCAATTGTAAGACTAATCACTTCATTATCACTTCTAATAGTGTAATATAGCATAACTCAAAGATTGAACATTCACTTAAGAGTTCGAATCAAGTTTGGTTCACTTTGAATTAAAGTGTTAGTGTACCCTAAAGTTTGTGTTTAGAGCCTTTACGAACATGATAAGTGAGTCGACTGTATGACTAATCACTTCATTATCACTTCTAATAGTGTAATATAGCATAACTCAACGATTGAACATTCACTTAAAAGTTCGAATCAAGTTTGCTTCATTTTTTTTAGTTTAACCTGGACAGAGCCAAGAAATTTATTAATAATGTTCCAAAAAGCCCGTAACTTGGCCAGTACAAAAAGTTCCTGATCTCACTTGACTTAATATCAAGGAACCGAGTAAAAAGTGAACATAATTGAAAATATAGAAGTCTGGGCATGACCAGACGACACACACAAATATGAGAAGCTGAATCCACATTCTGGAAACAAGCTAAAACAAATAATAAACCTGTGTAAATAGCTGGCTGTAGAAGATCATAAGCTTGTGTCATCCCTGAAGCGAGGTAGATTGGGATTTATATATCTTTGGGCAGTAGGAGAGCTATTTGTACTGAAGGTTCGAATGTGAGTCTGATCACTGAGCACACAGCGTTGGACTGGGATGGGCAGCTCCTCCATAGTAGTAAACACTTTATCGTTATCACATTTGTAGGAAAGGCAGATTGTAGCTTGGTTGATCATGATAGGGATTCGACGCATTCTTTGAATACGATAGGTAGAAATCATGTCTCTAACCCTCTGGATGTACATCCAGTGATCCAAGATAATATCCTGGTTGTTGGCAGCAAACATCTCCGTGTGTGAACTCTGGATAGAGGCCACTGCGATATGATGAGCCCTAGCTAACTCAAGACCAAGACTAATAAAATCAAGAAGGTTAGGCAAGGACCTATAACCATTGATCAGTTTAGCAAAACCTAGGCAAAAAACACCAAGGTGGGTTCTGTATCCCAGCTGCCATCATAAAATCACCTGATTCAATAATACTAATATCCAAACAAATCCCAGTGACACCTGGATCCCAACACATCCACTTTCCTTTGACAGTATCAAGATTAAGAAATCTGATATCAAAATAGAACATAGCAGTTTTGAGAATCCCTGGAGCTAGATGAAAGGCAGGGATCATAGGAAAAAGAGTGCGAGCCCAGTGAAAAATACTCAAAACAATGTTCTGAGATTTCCTATCATGAAGAGCATTATTTCGACTAATCCAAATCTCCCATAAGGCACAGCAAGCCAAACCCAATTTAAAGATTTGAAAAAAATCTTTTTTATTAAAGTTACCTGTCCAGTCGCGAATGAAGGCCGAGATGGATAAAGGCCTGGCACAAGAGTAACCAGCAGCGAGTGTCCCCCAGGCCTCCTGAACCCATTGCCCCTGAAAAAATAAGTGATTTAAGCTTTCATTGTCTTTCAGGCAGCAAACACACCGAGATGTTTTCGGAATTCCCAGGCGCTTGATGTTAGTGTGTACGGGAAGACCATTAAGAATAAGACGCCACATAAATAAGGAAATCTTTGGAGGTAATGCACACTGCCATATAGCATCTCCCCAAGATAGAATATTGTGCCGGGTAGTATAAGAATCTAAGAAATCCTTTATTGTGAAATTACCTGAAGGGTGCCCTGTCCATCGCGGTTTAGGATTTCCTATATAGCACGTAGCATCACTGTAATATTCAGCCGCAAATCTAGGAAGAGAGAAGATGAAGGAGAAGCGCTGGGTTGGTCTCTCTAAGACTTCTTTTGCAGATAAGCCACTAAGAGCACTACGACAAGGAACATCATAATGATCACATATCCTGTCAATAAGAATCCTGCCATCTCCAGGCTCCCATATAGACTGGCCTTTGAGGTAAAGAATCAAATGATTTATGGCATTCCATATAGGAGATTCCTCTTTACCAATTTTAAAACGAGACTTGGCATACCTTGCCCATAGGTTATTCTGATTGTGGAATTCCCAAGCCAGCTTTGCATGAAACACAAGCATAGTATGCTCAAGCTTTCTAATACCCAATATTCCCATAGCCTTTGTACGACAGACTAGATCATAGCGTATCCAGTGGCAACGCTTGTTAGGACCATCATCCCAAAGAAAATTACTGATAAGGCTTTCCATTTTCTTGAGAGTACCTAGAGGGATCGGAAGAACAGCCATGGTGTGCATGCTCATGGAATTTAGGACACTTAGGATTAAAGTCACTCGGCCTCCCATTGTGAGCAAGTTTCTCATCCATCCCCCAATCTTATTCCGGAGCTTATCCAACAGGCTATCAAAATAGATAATCTTGGCTCTACCTTGAATAAGGGGAGCCCCTAGATATGTAGTAGGAAGATTACTCTCCATGAATTGGGTCATCCCAGAACTCTGAGCTTTTCTCGTGTCACTAGCTCTCCTAGAGAAGAAGATAAGGCACTTGCTCCAGTTGAAGGTCTGACCTGATAGCACGCAGAACTTGTCCAAGATAGTCAGCAGATTCCCAATAGAGTTCGGGCAGTCTTGAGTGAATAGAAGTATATCATCCGCAAATAGAAGATGATTCACTCTAATAGCTCCACGTTTAGTCTTGTAGGCCTTGAGAGAACCTTGCTCCACCTGTTTATTAAGGACCTTTGATAACCACTCCATAGCAAGCACAAACAAACTAGGGGATAAAGGGTCCCCCTGCCTCACCCCACAACTAGACTTTAAAAAGCCATACATCTGCCCATCCCAAGCTACTGAGTACCAAACATTAGCTATGCAACAGTAGATCAGGTCACACCAAGTCTCGTTGAATCCATAAGCTCTGAGCATGCAAAGGAGAAAGCTCCAGGAAATGCGATCATAGGCTTTTGCCATGTCCAGCTTTAATATGACATTCCCATCAGTCCCTGGTCTGTGGAGATCATGCGTTAGGTCATTTGCCAAAGCTAGACTAGAGTGAATACCTCTCCCTTTAATAAAGCCAGACTGTTCCTCGCTGATAATACCTGGAAGAATATCTCGAAGGCGATTATTTAAGATCCTCCAAATCACCTTATGACTCACACTGCATAGGCTAATTGGCCTCAGATGATCAATGCTTGTAGCGTTGTGTCTTTTTGGAATAACGGTGACGGTCGTAGCAGTCCAATCTGCAGGTAGATGTTGGCCTCGAAAGAAACTCTGAACTCCTGAGACGAAGTCAGACTTAATAATATCCCAAAACTTAACGTAGAAAGGAATGCTAAAACCATCCGAACCCGAAGCACCCTCACTATTCATTCCTCGGATAGCTTCAAAGATTTCATCTTGATCCGGGGTTGACGTGAGCTTGGTGTTTGTCTCGTCAGTTATCACATTATTCATAATAGTCAGCTCTGCATGGTTAGGGGAGGAGTATATGTATTTACTAAATTTATAAAATAAAGGGCAGCAGCATTACCTATTTTTTTGCCATCAGTAGTGTGACTGCCATCCTCCTGCTGCAAATTCAGTCTCATCTTCGACCGTCGCGCTCTAATTGAGGCATGAAAAAATTTTGTGTTCCTATCACCTTCCTTGAGCCAGGTAACTCTAGCTTTATCCTTCAGCATTGATTCTTTGCATAAGAGAATATCCTCAAGCTGGGTTTTCTTGCTTTTCATCTCATGATATATGTTGTCATTCCATTGAAGCTGAAGACTAGATTCAGCCTCAGATTTCTCGGCGGTCAGATGATTTTCTTTCTTTCCCAGATCCCCAAATACCTCCCAATTCCATTTCTTAAGTCTAGATTTCAGCCGCTTCAGTTTCATGGAGACGCATGGGATTATCATGCATGGTACCTTCCCAACTGTCCTCAACAATATCTTTTAGGCTCGGATGAGTTTCCCACGCTCTGAAATAATGAAACCGGGCTTTCCTCCCTGCTTCCTTCGTTAATTCAACAAATAGGGGGCTGTGGTCCGAAAACACCCTCGATAAGTGACTAACTTTTGGATAGGGAAAAAGGGTGAGAAACTGACCATTGATAAGAAACCTGTCTAGTCTTTCCCAAATGGCATACGTACCCTGGCGGTTATTACTCCAGGTGAAGGGATTGCCACTAAAGCCAACATCACTTAAGCCTGTGCTCAGCATGAAACTATTGAAGTCTATCATGGAGTTCTCATCCACACTACGACCCCTTTGCTTTTCGCTTAGATGAGCTACTACATTGAAGTCGCCACCTACCGTCCAAGGCATATCATTGGAGTTGGCAAGGGACAAGAGTTCCTCCCATAGGCTGATCCTGTCGGCACGCCTACAAAGAGCATACACAAAAGAGCATAATAGGGTATTGCTGGAATCATTGTATGAGACCTTACAGGAAAACATGTTGAGTCTGCCACGTAATACTATCCACGCAGATATGATCCTTCCACATGATCCAAATTTTGTTATTAATAACGCCACCATGGGCAGCTTTGCAAAAACCAAGAGAACGCTGAATTTGATCCAAGTGAGTGCAGTCCACCATAGGCTCCAAAAGGACAACAAAATCAGCATTGTGCTTAGATAAAACCTTTTTGAGATAAGAAAGACTACCTCTACTATGTACACCTCTGATGTTCCAACAGAGAAAATTCATCATTTGGAGTGGGGTGGAGATGGTTCCATTACTTGTGTCCCTCCCCCAAGAACAGGGTACTGACTGATGTTGTTGCCTTCGATATTCAGTTGCTTGGTGTGTTGCAAATCGATTGGATTAGTATCATTTTTGGACCAATCCACCTGGTTGTTTGCTCCTTCGTTGACCAAATTCACCTCAGGGTTATGCGTAGTAGAGGCCAGATCTGATTCCTCAGGGTGCCTTAATATGGATCGAACTGGTTTTAGAAGGATCTTGAATGATTTGTTTGCACCCTTGTGGTCTGCTCTATTATCATTTATCCCATATTTGTGTGCATCATGGTTCTCGGTAGGGTCCTTCATTGGTTTTCCACTCTGCACATCTCCATTAGTCACATTTGCCACCTCTTCGTGTATTCCGTTGGGATCACGGACTAGGGCTGTTTTGTTCTTATGTTTATCCCTTCTCCATTGAACAAGGGTCCAATTTTGGTTGTCAGTTCTGGTTTCCTGATCTACACTAGGTTGAGTGAGCTTGTCAGTCAGATTTTCCAAGTCTTGCTAGTTACCTTCTGTTGGCTTGTTTGGTTGATTTGTTTTAAGCTTCCGGCAGTTGCTGACCATGGATCTTACATTTTGAGCAGTAGTATAACTTACTGTCCACCACTATTTGTTGCCAGTATCCTCCATTATTACCCATAGTGACCCATACCTCTGATGGTATAGGTTGGGTAACATCTAGTTCAACACAAGCTCTTGCATATCGGAGGGACAAACAGGCCTTAGTACGATCATCAACATCTAGAAAGGATGAAAAAGTTGACACAATAGCATCAATGAAAGCTTTATCATATAGAGGTAACGGTAAATCAGTTAATCGAAGCCATACCGTTGTAGTGGTTGACTCCTTGGGAGCATAGTCCTCTGTCCACCGAAACTGCCAGAACATAGCATGGTTCACTTTGCGTAAGGGGCAGGATAGGGCCAGTTTGGCATCCTCCTCAGAATCCAACATATTTAGTACATGTCTGTTATCCCATATCTCACTAATTAATGCTCGTCCCTTTATCAACAAAGAATTCTGGAAAACCTTTTGAATCTCAGCCAGGGTAGGTTTCCCCATCGTAAATTTAGTAATAAGAGAATGTTTAAAACGTCAAGATCCGGCTTGAACTTCTCCGCTTGTGAAGGCTACAGCCGGCTTGCCGTCTTTTAGGCCGTTATGGAGAGGTGGAAGGTTAATCGGCTCAAAGCGTGACTTAGGTCTCGAATGAGTCGCCGCCGCTGCGAAAGTTTTCAAATTTCTCAGATTATAATTGTCAATTAAATTGGATTTTGTCGTATCTGGTGGTTTTGGAAGTAGGGTAGTGGAGATTGCCGGTGGGTCAATTCTCCAATCGACAATCGCCTCTCAATCGCCTCTCTCCAAAATCCAAGTGCTAGTGTACTCTAAAGTTTGCGTTTAAAGGCTTTACGAACATGATAAATGAGTCGACGGTATGACTAATCACTTCATTATCACTTCTAATAGTGTAATATAGCATAACTCAACGATTGAACATTCATTTGAAAGTTTGAATCAAGTTTGCTTCACTTTGAAGCAAAGTGCTAGTGTACTCTAAAGTTCGTGTTTAAAGGCTTTAGGAACATGATAAATGAGTCGACTGTATGACTAATCACTTCAAATAGTGTAAAATAGCATAACTCAATGAGTAAACGATTCACTTGAAAGTTCGAATCAAGTTTGCTTCACTTTGAAGCGAGAGTGCTAGTGTACTCTAAAGTTTGTGTTTAGAGCTTTTACGAACATGATAAATGAGTCGACTGTATGACTAATCACTTCATTAGCACTTCTAATAGTGTAATATAGCATAACTCAACGATTAAACGATTCACTTGAAAGTTCGAATCAAGTTGGCTTCACTTTGAATCAAAGTGCTAGTGTACTTGATAGAGCACTTTTGTATGCTATTTTAAGTCCTTTACACTGCTTAGATTATAACATATTTCAGTATAAGATTACGCTTTTGGTGTAGTTTTGTATCTCAGGTTTAAAAGAAGAGTTAGAACAAAAGTGCAACAAGAAGGCTGAATCTTGGAGCAAAAGACAACAATGTGACAACAAAGGACAAAAGACCACTAGCGCGCGAGCAGTATGGCGCGCGAGTGTGGGTCGCGCACAGCAGGGCAAAACGATGACATCAACAAATAGCGAAATATCCAGAGCGATGACGTCATCACGCGCAGAGAATATTTCTAAGTTCGGTTTTTTGAGAACAAATATTCCCAAAGCTGATTTTTAGAGATAAAGATGTTTTCCTACAGATTTTCTTGCCTAATAATTCGTGGAAACCCTAGGAGGCAAGACTATGAATACAAAGTTTCATGGAGATCACAGGAGAGTGTAGAGGGGACCAAACGGCTCAGGGCGGAATTCAGACCTAGCCGTGCGCGCAAGCTGCCGACGCGAGCTAGACGACGCGTCACTCAGATTTGTTTTGTCATCATAGTTGTTCAATATTTATGTTTGAGATGTATACATTCAGTATGAGTAGCTAACTTACTGAATTCGGTTTGGATTCAGATCTATGAATGACATGTTTTGAGGTTTTGTTCTTAATTGCATGATAAGTTTAGTATTATTATTCCAAGCTCAATTGCATGATAATTAGGGTAGACAATTAAGCGATGCCTTGCACTGCAGACTTAGTTGTAGAATCTGTTATCTATAGTTAAACTATCAGAGGTACGTGACTGTGAATGGTAGGAGTAACACTAGAATAGTCGATAGCTACCTTGACCGGATTCGTGGTTGACTAGACTAGATTGAGTAATAATATCATACAAACTTTGACCGCAATGTATGTGTAGGTTATTAAGCTGTGACAGGACCTTAACCTACGTTAACCTAAAGTGAACATTCTGTCATGTATCTTTAGTAACCAATGATAAACATGGAAATTCATAGTGAAGAATCTGAACCGAGCTCATCTTTTGCATATTTATTAACTTCTTGCGTGACTGCTTTCTGATTGTGCGCCAGTTCTACTTGCGCAACTGTTTTCTTTTCGTTTAATTACTTTCACTCACAAACCCCAGTTTTAGTGTAGATAAAAGACGACTTCTCACCGCTCCCTGTGGATTCGACCCCAGCTTACCAAGACTATACTAGTAAGAAAGCCGCGATAAATTTGCAGCACTCAACGACGTGCTCGTCAAATGTTGGCGCCGTTGCCGGGGAACGCGCTAGATAAGTTTTCTTTTATTTTAGTTGTTATTTACTTTTTGTTTTTTATATAAAAATCAAAAAAATCCATACGTTTAATTTAGCTGTTGTTTTTGTTTTGTATGGAAGCTAATGGTGAGAACAGTGTAATCGGCAGAAGAATAGAAACTCCAGACGCGCCAGTGCGCAACGCCGAGAACATTTTTGCTCGCCTAAAGCCAGCTGAACGTGAAGCAATCAGAAGAGAAGTACGCAGAGACCTATAGTTCATAATGGACGAAT
The DNA here is from genome assembly GCA_006409495.1 of Sedum album. Taxonomy (NCBI): domain Eukaryota; kingdom Viridiplantae; phylum Streptophyta; class Magnoliopsida; order Saxifragales; family Crassulaceae; genus Sedum; species Sedum album. The sequence goes on along the minus strand of QZGG01000788.1, from coordinate 83,873 downwards.
ACAGAGGAATAACAACCTGCCCCCGAACAACATGGATGTACGTGCGCAACAACCTGTCGCGCGCGTACCTTCTCAACCAGTGGCGCGACGCACCATCAAAGAGATGTCGGCTCCTCAAGCCGTTAACCAACCCTGGTGCATCGTGCTGCCTCCGGATGGTCACTTCGAACTGAGGACCCAGCTTGTTCACTACATACCTAAGTTCCATGGTATGGCTAATGAGAATCCAGTTAAACACGTTAGAGAGTTCGCGGCCATCTGTGAGAATATGGGAATGGGAACGAGGACCCAGAATTGCTAAAGTTAAGAGCCTTCCCATTCTCACTTTGTGATTCGGCGAGAGAATTGTTGATGGGCTTAGCACCCGGTTCGATAAGGACGTGGCCCGAGTTGCAGGAACGCTTCTTGAACAAGTTCTACCCTACGGCTAAGGTGTCACTACTCAGAAGAGAGCTAGCCGCGCCGAAGAAGTTGCATGGAGAGTCGTTATCTGAATATTATGAGCGGTTTAGGGAACTAGAAGCAAACTGCTACAATCATGGACTCCCGCAACACGTGCTGATCGAGAACTTCCTAAATGGACTTACTGAGATGGAACTCAGATTGCTGAATGCTTGCGCAGGAGGCAATGTGAGGAACATGTATCCGGAAGATGTATGGAAGTTAATAGAGGACACAGCCGATCAAGTTAGATATTAGGTTTCTTTGGAGAACAACCGTGCTAGATCTCTGCATCAAGTGGATGTTAATGGAGAGATTAAAGAGCGCAGGGATATGATGCAGAAGCTGATGATGAAGCAGAATGCTAATATTAGAACTTGTGAGTTTTGTCACACTACAGATCACCAGACTGACGCGTGCCCCACCCTGTTTGAAGAACCCGGAGATGTCAATACCATAGTTGGATGGAATAATGGACAGGCTAGGCAAGGACAGCCTAGGTTCGGTTTAGTTGAGAACGGGTTTAGTTGGAAGAATGAACGGAATTTCCAAAGACCGCGCGCTGACTGGCGCGCGCAACCTAATGCACCCACTGGCGCGCGACCTTATGCGCCAGCTGCGTCTTACAACCCGCCGCAGAAACGCGCTGAAGGGCTAGCGTAGTACAACCAGCAGCCAAAGAAATCATTAGAAGAGATTGTGGGTCAGTTGGCCGAGACTATGCGAAGGAATGAAGAGCAGAACGATAAACGGTTAAAACTGATAGAGAATCAGCTCACTCAGATTGCCACAACAGTGAACGAGTTAAAATCAAGTGATGGTAATCTGCCCTCTCAGGTCATTCAGAACCTGAAGGGAAGTATCAACATGGTCCATGTGGACGCGCCACAACCAGACGGTACTAGCGCACCAGTTGACACACGCGCTACAGATGGCGCAGCAAAGTTGTGTACAGAATTTGTCGTCGCACCAGTTTTCACTCGCATTAATCCAGACGCATCAGAGCAGAACAAGGAAGTCAATTAAACATTCACTTGAAAGTTCGATACAAGTTTGCTTCACTTTGAAGCAAAGTGCTTGTGTACTCTAAAGTTCGTATTTAAAGCCTTTAGGAGCATGATAAATGAGTCGACTGTATGACTAATCACTTCATTATCTCTTCTAATAGTATAATATAGCATAACTGATAGAGTGCTTTTGTACGCTACTTTAAGTCCGTTACACTGCTTATATTCTAACGTATTCTAGTATAAGATTACGCTTTTGGTTTAGTTTTGTATTACATGCTGATTAGAAGAGTTTGAACAAAAATGCAACAAGAAGGCTGAATCTCGAAACTAAAGACAACAAAGTGACAAGGTGCAAAAGGCCACTGGCACGCGAGCACTATGGCACGCGAGTATGGGTCGCGCAGAAGACAGCAAAACGATGACGTCAGTAGACATAGAGATATTCGGAACGATGACGCCATCACGCGCAAAGAATAATTCTAAGTTCGGTTTTTGGAGATCAAGTATTTCCTAATCTGATTTTTAGAGATGAAGATGATTGCCTACATATATTCTTGCCTAAATATTCGTGGAAACCCTAGGAGGCAAGACTATAAATACAAAGCTTCATGGAAATCACAAGTGTGCGTACTTGGAGAGAGAAAGAGTTGTATTCCGGCCGAGCCATGCGCGCGAGCTGTCACGCGAGCCCGGTGACGCATCACTCAGATTTGCCTTGTTATTTTAGTTGTTCTATAATTATTCTTGAGATGTATTCATTCAGTATGTGTAGCTAACTTACTGAATTCGGTTTGGGTTTGAATCTATGAATTATATGTTTTGAGGTCTTGTTCTTAAATTGCATGGTGAAGTTTAGTATTATTATTCCAAGCTCAAATTGCATGATAATTAGGTTAGACAATTAAGCGAAGCCTTGCACCACAGACTTAGTTGTAGAATCTGTTATCTATAGTTAAACTATCAGAGGTACGTGACTGTGATAGGAGTAACACTAGAATAGTTGATAGCTACCTTGACCGGATTCGTTGTTGACTAGACGAGGTTGAGTAATAATATCATACAGACTTTGACCGGAATGTATGTGTAGGTTATTAAGCTGTGACAGGACCTTAACCTACGTGAACATTACATCATGTATCTTTAGTGACCGAGGATAAACATAGAAATTCATAGTGAAGAATCTGAACCGAGCTCATCTCTTGCATAGTTATTAACATCTTTCGTACTTGCTGTCTGATTGTGCGCCGGTTACACTTGTGCAACAGTTTTCTTTTCTTTTACTTGTTTTTACTCACAACCCCAATCCTTAGTTGTAGATAAAAGACACTTCTCACCGTTCCCTGTGGATTCGACCCCAGCTTACCAAGACTATACTAGTAGGAGAGCCGGGACAAATTTGCAGCACTCAACGATGTGCTCGTCAAATTTTGGCGCCGTTATCGGGGGACGGCTAGAGAAGTTTCTTTTCTTTTCCTTTGTTGTATTTAGTTTGTCATTTACTTTTTGTTTTTTATATAAAAATTCAAAAAAAAAAATTAGTTGCGTTTAACTTGGCTGTTGTTTTTGTTTTGTATGGAAGCTAGTGGTGAGAATAGTGTAATTGGCAGAAGAATAGAAACTCCAGACCCGCAAGTGCGCAATGCCGAGAACATCTTTGCTCGCCTAAACCTAGCTGAGCTCGAAGCAATCAGAAGAGAAGTACGCAGAGACTTAGAGTTCAGAATGGACGCTGATATACAGAGGAATGACAAACTGCCCTCAAACAACATGGGTGTACGTGCGCCACAGCCTGTCGCGCGTGTACCAGCGCAACCGGTCGCGCGCCGCACCATTAAGGAGATGTCTGCTCCTCAAGCTGTCAATCAACCTTGGTGCATCGTGCAGCCCCTAGATGGCCACTTCGAACTGCGGACTCAGCTTGTTCACTACATACCAAAGTTCCATGGTATGGCTAGTGAGAACCCAGTTAAACATGTTAGAGAGTTCGCGGCTATCTGCGAGAACATGAGGAATGGGAACGAGGACCCAGAGTTGCTGAAGTTAAGAGCATTCCCATTCTCTTTATGTGACTCGGCTAGGCAGTGGTTGATGGGGCTAGCTTCGGGGTCAATAAGGACATGGCCCGAGTTACAGGAACGGTTCTTAGACAAATTCTATCCCGCGGCCAAGGTGTCATTACTTCGGAGAGAGCTAGCTGCCCCAAAACAGTTGCATGGAGAGTCACTATCTGAGTATTATGAGCGGTTAAGGGAACTAGAGGCGAACTGCTACAACCACGGACTCCCGCAACATGTGCTTATAGAGAACTTCCTCAACGGACTTACTGAGATGGAACTCAGGTTGTTGAATGCTTGCGCAGGAGGCAACGTGAGGAATATGTACCCGGAGGATGTTTGGAAGCTGATAGAAGACACTGCAGACCAAGTCAGATATCAAGTGTCTCTAGAGAACAATCGCGGCAGATCATTGCATCAAGTGGACGTAACCGGAGAGATCACGGAATTGAAGGACATGATGCAGAAGTTGATGATGAAGCAGAACGCCGACATTAGAACTTGTGAGTTTTGTAACGCCACAGATCACCAGATTGACGCGTGCCCCACCCTGTTTGAAGAACACGCAGATGTTAATGCCGTAGGAGGGTGGAATAATGGACAAGCTAGGCAAGGACAACCTAGATTCGGTTTAGCTGAGAACGGGTTCAGTTGGATGAATGAACAGAATTTCCAAAGACCGCGCGCTGACTGGCGCGCGCAACCTAATGCACCAACTGGCGCGCGACCTTGCGCGCCAGCCGCTTCTTACAACCCACCACACAAACGCGCTGAAGGACCAGCGCAATACAACCAGCAGCAGAAGAAATCACTAGAAGAAATAGTAGGTCAGTTAGCCGAGACTGTGCGAAAAAATTAAGAGCAGAACGATAAACGATTCAAGTTGATAGAAAACCAGCTCACTCAGATCGCCACTACGGTAAACGAGTTAAAAGCTAGTGATGGCAATCTACCCTCTCAGGTTATTCAGAACCCGGAAGTAAGTATCAACATGGTTCAGATGGACGCGCCACACCAAGATAGTACTAGCGCGCCAGTTGATACACGCGCTACTGATAGCGCAAAAGAACGGAACACAGAATTAGTTGTCGCACCAGTCTTCACACGCACCGACCCTGACGCACCAGAACAGAAAGATGAAATCATGCTGAATGATTTCCAGGCAAGCTTGAAATTATGTTTGGCTCCAGATTTACCAGAGAAGCTCGTTGACCCAGGAACTTTCACCATTTCATGCACCATTGGAGATACGTTTGCTAGTGAATGCATGCTTGACTTAGGGGCCTCGGTAAATTTATTACCTTATTTGTTGTATTCCGCATCATCTGTGGGACCCCTAGAACCGACAGATATTAGTCTATTATTTTCGGACAACTCACAGACCGAAGCAAAGGGTAAGATTGAGAATGTTTTGACACATGTCGGTGGACTTAAGTTTTTAGCAGACTTCTACGTTGTAGATATGAACAAGCCGAACACTGAGTCAAGAGAAACAGTTTGCTCGGCCGACCATTCATGAGAACCGCAAAAGCATGCATTGACGTCGGCAGTGGTATTGTGACATTACAAGATAAGAAGAGCAAACTCAGATTAGATGTCATAAACCGAATCAGATAATCGGAAGAACCGATAGTAGAAAACCAAGTCAAGACCAGAGACAAAATTGCTACATCTAGAACAACGCACTCTGACATGTTGCGCGCCATTCAGAAGATGACACCTGCTGCGCGCCAGAACAACATAAAGAGCAAACCACCTGATAAGAAGATCAGAGAGCGAGGAAGGGAGCAGTGTGATACTTGGGACCAGCAGAGGAATGCTGAGAAGGTGCGCAGAATGGTGCTACAGAACAGAGCTGCGCGACTCAAGGACGCGCGAAGTTAACTTGCGCACAGTCTGGCGCATCCGAGGAGATTAACACGCGAGATTTCGCATTTTCCGTTTCTCTTCCCTCTGATCATATTAATTACATTTTATCTGCTGATATCAACTCACTTGAATTTTTGCCATGCAGAACAGATGATAAAACGGAAATAGGCAAAAGTTAAACCACGGCACTTCCGGGAGGTAACCCGTTATTACTATTGCCTTTTTTACTACTTGTGCATAAGGTGAGGACACGTTTTTGTTTAAGTGTGGGGGGGGGTAGTAGTACATCTATCTTAGGAGTAGTTAGGTTAAATTTTTCATTTTTTTAGGATAAATTTTACGTTTTTAATTTAGTTTAGACAAACTGAATGTGAACATCTCAAGAGGTAATTGTGCGCAAAGAAACATTGGCGTGCGCGACCGTGTGCGTACTCGCACACCTGCGTAATTTGTGCGTATATGACATATTCTGATTTTTTGTAAATTTTTTCAAATTTTGTGTATCTCTCGAGTGGAATAAAGAGGGATGTGGAGATGATAGAAACGTCCTAGAGAAGCAGTCGACCGAACAAAATTTTGAGGATCGGTTGTATGGTTATGAGCATTCGTGGAGGTTGGTACTTCGCGGTCAAAGGATAAACAAGCAAGCTCAGTCACGCAGATGCCGAAGGCGAAAACCCTAATGGCGTGACGAGACGGGAAAACAGACCGTCTTCGCTGAAGTTAGACGCTCAGTAAGGGGCGCGCGGTTGCAAACGCATGGCCTGACTTGCGCGGGACTGGTCAGAAGCGAGAGCGGGGCGTGGTTCCATAGCTGCTATCCAAAGGCCATGATTGGAAACCGTTCTAGGGAAGATTAATATCGGGACAAGAAAGTATTCAATTCAAAGTGCAAAGCTCAAAAGGCCGAAACAATGAAAAGAAGAAATCGTGCAAACAAAGTATGTATCAAAACTGTCCGAGAGCAAAAAGTAAAGCGTCGAAGACGTAAGCTAAGAAACCCTAAGACGCGGATCAATCACATATCAGAGAAAGCGAATACGAATAACCATGCAATCGCAAATCAAGAAGAATTTGGTGACTGGTGCTTAAACAGGACTATCTTCCAATCATCCGAATTGGTATGCATTCCACAAGAGAGGTAACACAAGGTTTGAATTAAGGACTTAAATCAGTTTTTTGTTGTATAGTTACAGTTGCGCAGGTTGTGAGAGTGGCGCAGACGTGTGGCGCCGCAGTAAGTCCAATATTCACGCGTACATTACACAAGAGGTAAGTGATGAGCACGTCGTTGAGTGCTGCAAATTTGTCCCGGCTCTCCTACTTGTATAGTCTTGGTAAGCTGGGGTCGAATCCACAGGGAACGGTGAGAATTCTCCTTTCAACTACAAACTAAGATTGGGGGTAGTGAGTGAAAACAAGTTAAAGAAAGAAAACTGTTGCGCAAGTACAACTGGCGCACACACAGACAGCAAGTATAAATGATGTAATAAATATGCAAGAGATGAGCTCAGTTCAGATTCTTCACTATGAATTTCTATGTCTATCCTTGTTTACTAAAGATACATGATATAAATTCACGTAGGTTAAGGTCCTGTCACGGCTTAATAACCTACACATACATTCCGGTCAAAGTCTGTATGATATTATTACTCAACCTAGTCTAGTCAACAACGAATCCGGTCAAAGTAGCTATTGCCTATTCTAGTGTTACTCCTATCATTCACAGTCACGTACCAAAATTTGACGAGCACGTCGTTGAGTGCTGCGAATTTGTCCCGGCTCTCCTACTAGTATAGTCTTGGTAAGCTGGGGTCGAATCCACAGGGAACGGTGAGAATTCTCCTTTCAACTACAAACTAAGATTGGGGGTTGTGAGTGAAAACAAGTTAAAGAAAGAAAACTGTTGCGCAAGTACAACTGGCGCACACACAGACAGCAAGTATAAATGATGTAATAAATATGCAAGATATGAGCTCAGTTCAGATTCTTCACTATGAATTTCTATGTCTATCCTTGTTTACTAAAGATACATGATATAAATTCACGTAGGTTAAGGTCCTGTCACGGCTTAATAACCTACACATACATTCCGGTCAAAGTCTGTATGATATTATTACTCAACCTAGTCTAGTCAACAACGAATCCGGTCAAAGTAGCTATTGCCTATTCTAGTGTTACTCCTATCATTCACAGTCACGTACCAAACTACTGACGAACACGTCGTTGAGTGCTGCAAATTTGTCCCGGCTCTCCTACTAGTATAGTCTTGGTAAGCTGGGGTCGAATCCACAGGAACGGTGAAAATTCTCCTTTCAACTACAAACTAAGATTGGGGGTTGTGAGTGAAAACATTAAAAGAAAGAAAACTGTTGCGCAAGTACAACTGGCGCACACACAGACAGCAAGTATAAAAGATGTAAATAAATATGCAAGAGATGAGCTCGGTTCAGATTCTTCACTATGAATTTCTATGTTTATCCTGGTCACTAAAGATACATGATATAATTGTTCACGTAGTTAAGGTCCTGTCACAGCTTAATAACCTACACATACATTCCGGTCAAAGTGTATGATATTATTACTCAATCTAGTCTAGTCAATAACGAATCCGGTCAAGGTAGCTATTGCCTATTCTAGTGTTACTCCTATCATTCACAGTCACGTACTTCTGATAGTTTAACTATAGATAATAGATTCTACAACTAAGTCTGCGGTGCAAGGCTTCGCTTAATTGTCTAACCTAATTATCATGCAATTGAGTTCGGAATAATAATACTAAACTTATCATGCAAATTAAGAACAAGACCTCAAAACATATTATTCATAGATTCAAATCCAAACCGAGTTCAGTGAGTTTAGCTACTCATACTGAATGAATACATCTCAAGAATAATTATGACAACTAAAATAACAAGACAAATCTGATGTGGTGCGTCGGCAGGCTCGCGTGACAGCTCGCGCGCACAATCTCGTCGGAATTCTGCTCTTCTCTCGTCTGCGCCGTGTCCAGCTCTCTAAGTACGCACACTTGTGATTTCCATGAAGCTTTATATTTATAGTCTTGCCTCCTAGGGTTTCCACGAATATTTAGGCAAGGATATCTGTAGGAAATCTTCTTTATCTCTAAAAATCAGCTTAGGAAATATTAAATCTCCAAAAACCGAACTTAGAAATATTCTTTGCGCGTGATGACGTCATCGCTCCGGATATCTCGCTGTCTGCTGACGTCACCGTTTTGCTGTCTTCTGCGCGACCCACACTCGCGCGCCATAGTGCTCGCGCGCTAGTGGTCTTCTGTCCTTTGTTGTCATGTTGTCTTTTTTGCTCGAATTCAGCCTTCTTGTTGCGTTTTTGTTCTAACTCTTCTTTAAAGCCTGATACAAAACTACACCAAAAGCGTAATCTTATACTGAAATATGTTAGAATATAAGCAATGTAAAGGACTTAAAGTAGCGTACAACTGCGCTCTATCAAATCCCCCACACTTACTCTTGTTCGTCCCTGAACAAGTCGGCTTCCTTACCTTTGTGTAATGCACGCGTGAATGTTGGACTTACTGCGCCACACGTCTGCGCCACTCTCACAACCTGCGCAACTGTGATTATACAACACAAAACTGATTTAAGTCATTAATTCAAACCTTGTGTTACCTCTCTTGTGGAATGCATATCAATTCGGATGATTGGGAGATAGTCCTTTTCAAGCACCGGTCACCGAATTCTTCTTGAGTTGCGATTGCATGGTTATTGTATTCGCTTTCTCGATACGTGATTGATCGCGTCTTAGGGTTTCTGAGCTTACGTCTTTGACGCTTCACTGTTTGTTTCTCGGACAGATTGATAACTTTGTTGCACATTTCTTCTTTTCATTGTTTCGGCCTTTTGAGCTTTAACTTTGAATTGAATACTTCTTTCTGGTCCGGATCTTGATTCTTCCCTAGAACGGTTTCCAATCATGGCCTTCGGATAGCAGCTATGGAACCACGCCCCGCTCTCGCTTCTGATCAGTCGCGCGCAAGTCAGGCCACGCGTTTGCAACCGCGCGCCCCTTCCTGAGCGACTAACTTCAGCGAAGACGGTCTGTTTTCCCGTCTCGTCACGCCATTAGGGTTTCGCCTTCGGCATCTGCGTGACTGAGCTTGCTCTTATCCTTTGACCGCAAGTACCAACCTCCACGAATACTCATAACCATGCAACCGATCCTCAAGATTCCATTCGATCGACTGCTTTTCTAGGACGTTTCTATCAGCTCCACATCCCTCTTTATTCCACTCAAGAGACACACAAAATTCGAAAAAATTAACAAAAAATCAGAATATGTCATATAAGCACAAATTGGTACAGGTGCGCGAGTGCGCACACAGGTCGCGCACGCCAGTGTTTCTCGCGCGCAATTACCTCTTGAGATGTTCACATTCAGTATGTCTAAACTAAAAAAAACAAAAAATTTAATCCTACTCCTAAGATAAGTGTACTACTACCCCCCACACTTAAACAAAAACGTGTCCTCACGTTATGCACAAGTAGTAAAGAAGGTAATAGTAGTAACGGGTTACCTCCCGGAAGTGCCGTGGTTTAACGTCGCTGGCTCGACAGTACCTTGTTTGGTCAATGCCGTGGTATTTCTTCAATGTCCGCGCGAGTTGACGAGTGGTTCTGTGGCGCGACTCCTTGCGCGCGTGGTTTGTAGTGGGCGCGTCTGATGGTTCTGGGGCAGTTCTCCTAACTCTCCTGGTGTTAAAAGGTCGAACTCTTGTACTGGTGGAATAGGGCCCGAAAGATACTTCTTAATTCGCTGGCCGTTTACCTTGAAGCGGTGATGATCCTTCTCATCTTCGAGTTCTACGGCTCCGTGTGGAAAAACTTTTGTGATTGTGAATGGTCCGGTCCACCTACTCCGCAATTTTCCTAGCATGATCTTTAATCGAGATGAGAATAACAAAACTTTATCACCAATATTGAAAGAACGACGAAGAATAAACTTATCGTGATATATCTTGGTGCGCAACTTGTAGTCGCGCGTGCTGTCATATGCGTCTGCGCGCAACTCGTCAAGCTCGTTTAAATCCAACATCCGTTCTCGCCCTGCGCTGTCCAGATCTAGATTACACGTACGCAATGCCCAGTAGGCCTTATGCTCCAATTCCACTGGAAGGTGACAAGCTTTCCCATAAACCAACCGGAATGGGGAAGTGCCAATTGGTGTCTTGAAGGCCGTCCTATATGCCCATAGCGCGTCATCCAACCTGAGGCTCCAATCCTTGCGTGTTGGCTTTACCATCTTCTCAAGTATCCGTTTGATTTCCCTGTTTGATCTCAGCTTGACCGTTTGTCTGCGGATGGTAAGCCGTGGATATTCTATGCTGAACCCCATAGTGTTTGGGTACCTGCGCCATCATTCTGTTACAAAAATGAGTCCCCTGGTCACTGATCAGTGCCTTGGGTACACCATAACGGCAAAAAACGTTAGTGCGTAAAAAATCAGTAACAGTTTTAGCATCATCTTTTCTTGTAGCCTTAGCCTCAACCCATTTAGACACATAATCTACGGCTACTAGAATATACTCAAATCCGAATGAAGGGGGAAAGGGACCCATGAAATCTATTCCCCATAGATCAAATACCTCGTCGACCATGATAGGCATCTGCGGCATCTCATTGCGCGCCGATATGTTACCTTCCCGCTGACATCTATCGCAATTCTTGCAGTGCGCGTATGCGTCTCTGAACACGTGTGGCCAATAAAAACCAGAATCTAGGATTTTTCTACTTGTTCCTTTCGGACCAAAATGGCCTCCACATGCATGTTCATGACAGAAAACTAGGACCGAGTCTATTTCATGGTCTGGGATGCAGCGTCTAAGTATCTGATCTGGACCTATTCTAAACAGGTACGGATCATCCCATAAATATATTCTAGCATCGTGCTTCAATCGTAATCTTTGCGGTTTATTGAAGGATGGGAGAAACGCACCAGTGACCAAGTAATTTACAATGTGAGCACACCATGGTGCCTTACCTTGCAAGGTCATTATATGCTCATCGGGGAAGGTCTCCTTGATACTCCCTTTTTCCTCGTCCCTGACTATCCGGCTCAAGTGGTCGGCTACTGTGTTGTCCGAGCCCTTCTTGTCCTTGATATCTATGTCGAATTCCTGCAAAAGCAACAACCAACGCATAAGTCTCGGCTTAGTTTCTTTCTTGGACATTAAATACCTTAGCGCTGCGTGATCTGTGAATAAGATAACTCTGGTCCCCAATATGTAAGAACGGAATTTTTCTAGGGCAAACACAATGGCCAGCAACTCTTTTTCCGTGGTAGTGTAGTTCCGCTGCGCTGGGTCCAGTGTGCACGAGGCATAGTAGATGGCGTGTGGTTTCTTATCTTTGCGCTGACCAAGTTTTGCGCCAACCGCATAGTCGCTCGCGTCACACATCAACTCGAATGGTATGTTCCAATCTGGCGCCTGCAGTACTGGCACGCTAGTCAGTGCGCGCTTCAGTGTGTCAAACGCTGCGCGACAGGCATCTGTAAAGTCAAACACGACATCCTTTTGCAGGAGGTTAGACAATGGAATTGAAATTTTAGAAAAATCTTGAATGAAACGTCTGTAAAATCCAGCGTGCCCTAAAAAGACTTGATTTCTCTAACATTAGTAGGGTACGGCAAACTCGCAATAAGATCAATTTTAGCTTTATCTACCTTTAGCCCTTCTTTTGAGACAATGTGACCGAGCACTACTCCGGAGATAATATGGATTGGTGAAGATTCAAAATTATTAGATGATGTTTTAATAGAGCTTGTGTTTATTGTAATTTAAGTAATTATCAATGATGAAAGAGTGTTTATTAATAAAAATACTGCTCTTTTTTAATAAAAATACTGCTCTGTTTTACATATTACAGCGCTTTAATAAAGAAGCGCTTTGGTATATATCATGTCAAATAAAATATAAATAGCGAGTTCATCGTTTAACAGCGCTTATAACAAACAGCGCTGTTACAAATGTATATACCACAGCGCCTTACCATGAAAGCGCTGCTGTAATTAGGGTTCTAAACCCTGAACCCCGAACCCTAGCCCTCAATCCAAACCCTAATTATAACAGCGTTTAAACACATAAGCACTGTAATATATATTTAAAATAATAATAAAATAATTTGTTTTTACAGCGTTTAAAATATAATAAACACTGTAAATTATATATTATAGCGCTGATCCTACATATAAGCGCTGTAAAAGATATATTTTCAGTATTTTCAAGTTTTAAAAATCAAGTAATATATTTTTTGGGTTTTTGTTATCTTAAGAATTTAAAAACTCAATTAGTAACATTCTATTAATTAAAATATCATGAGAACATTAATAAGCATTTGAAATCATTGGCATTTGAATATTTGTACTGTGTCTCTTTACTAAGCACTAAGTTGAACATTGTACATTTTGATCAACTAAACTTTTCACTAATAAAAACACAACAGAAATGCAAATGATTTTTTTTTAAGTAAATGAGTTATAAGCTTCATTTATCAAACTTCCAACTAAATTTGTTTCATAATAATCAATGAATTCTGAAGAAAAAACAAAACAAATAAATACTATTTATAACAGTGCTGATAGCGTAACCACAGCGCTTATTCATTTTAAGCGCTGTAATAAATGTCTCAGTAATTCGATTTTCTTAATTAAAAGATATTTATTTATATTTTACAGCGCTTATTCGTTTTCAGCGCTGTTGAATATGTAAAATTACCTGATTGGTCGAAACAGTTTCGCGCAGATTTTAATCCCAATCGTTGTTTAAATAAATCTAACGGTCCATATTCAATATCAAAAATTCAGAATTTTAAGTCACCCGCACAAATTTCCCGCTATAGTCTTTCTATATATATCCAAATATGCAACAAAATTTACATTGAAATTTTCAGTCAAACATACTATTGTTCTTGTCGGATGTTTTAATTTACAGTCCAAAAAAGCTTTGTTTTGCATAAACTTCCCGTTTCAAGTAAGGAATCCCACTCTTATTCTTACACTTTTGTGTTTTATATTTTTCGTTAAACTTTTATTCTTTGTTTGATATTAACTCTATTCTATTCTTCAATATATTTTTTGTAGATTTGTTGTATGATATATGTCGAGGACGATGAGCTAATTCAAGATGAGCAATGAGGTTTATTCAAGACGAGCAATGAGACAAATTCAGTACAAAGGCCATAGTTTTGTCCATAAAGATTGTAAAAAAGAATGTTAAATTGGGTTTCCATTTCATTGTAAAATTACGATTTAAATAAAATAAAGAAAATTATAATCAAAACTGATTCCCTTTAAAGCGGTTATTAATATTATTAACATTCCAAAACTGTCTTCTCAAATCTCCGTAACTATAATAAATCTTAATGTGCTAAATAATAAATAAAATTTTAATGTGCTTAATTAAAAATCTTAAATTTAACAGCGCTTAATTCAGAAAAATGCTGTAAAACTGTAACATATTACAGCGCTCTCAAAATATAAAGCGCTGTTGTATTCTTCCATTATTTACAGCGCTTTTGCATAAAACGCTATAATATTTTATATTCGAATTATTTAATTTTCAAATTAAAAAAATAAAAATTATTTTACAGCGCTTAAATAAAGACGCTGTGTAATATACAAATTAAACGACCTCGTTTTTTGTTTTACGCTTGGTTGTGAGTGATTATTTATAACAGCGCTTTATAATTAAACGCTGTAAAGAATAAAACAAATAACAGCGCTCATTATTTGTTTTAACAGCGCTTCTAGAAGCGCTGTTGAAACGAGTGTTGTTGTAAATCACGGACTTTATAACAGCGCTCTTTGTAAGAAGGCGCTGTTGTTTATATACATTTATAACAGCGCCTATTAGTAAAGAAGCGTTGTTATAAGTAACAATAAACAACAGCACTCTTATAGGGAAAGCGCTGTAATAAATACGTGATTTACAACAGCACCCGTTTCAACAGCGCTTCAAGAAGCGCTGTTAAAGAGCAAAATTGAGCGCTGTTATAAATATGATCTGTAGTAGTGTCCATATGTGACCATGAAGTGACACTTTTCATAATTCAAGACTAGGTTTTTAGATATGCAGCGTTTCAAGACTTTGTCTAAATTTTCTAAACATGTATCAAACGTGTCACCATGCACAGTAAAATCGTCCATAAATACCTCAATGCATGAACCCGACATGTCCGAAAATATGCTCATTACTAACCTTTGGAACGTACCTGGCGCGTTGCATAATCCAAAAGACATGCGCCGGAAGGCAAACGTACCGAAAGGGCATGTGAATGTTGTCTTTTCTTGGTCCTCAGCAGCTATGGGAATCTGCTTATATCCTCAAAATCCATCCAAGAAACAGTAATGTGGCTTACCTGCCAATCAGTCAAGCATCTGGTCTATAAATGGTAGAGGGAAGTGGTCCTTGCGCGTGACTGCATTCAGCTTACGGTAGTCTATGCACATACGCCATCCAACCTGCATTCTCTTAGGCACTAGTTCTCCTGCTGCGTTCCTCTCTACTGTGATCCCACCTTTCTTTGGGACAACATGAATCGGACTCACCCACTTGCTATCGGAGATTGGGTAAATAATTCCAGCGTCGAGCAGTTTAATGATCTCTTTCTGCGCCACCTCCATCATGATTGGGTTGAGTCTTCGCTGGGCATCTCTGCACGGTTTACCTCCATCGTCTAACAGAATTCGATGCATGCATACGTCTGGACTGATTCCGCGCAAGTCATCCAATGTCCATCCAAGTGCGCGCCTGTTGTTGCGCAAGACTTCTACCAGACACGCTTCCTGCGCAGGTTCCAGCTGATTCTTTATAATTACCGGCTTAGTCCCATCATCGTCCAAAAAAACATACTTCAGGTGCTCTAGGAGTTGCTTCAGCACGATTTTTGGCTCCTGTATATTATGAGAGACAGCCGTGTCAGCCATACATAATTCAGTACTGGAAATAAGATACCTCATGTCTTCAGCTTTGGTGTTCCCTTCTGCTACGTGCGCGTCTACTAGTGCGCCAGTTGTCTGGCGCGCCCGCTCTTCTTCCCCCGCTTCATCGAAAATATCCAGTGCGTTTACTGTGGAATCATCGTGTGGAAATTGCATGCCCTTGAATATATTGAAGTGTATGACCTCACCATCAACTTCCATTGAGAGCGTTCCTTTCCATACGTCGATTCTTGTTCGTGCAGTCATTAAAAAGGGTCGGCCAAGCAATACTTAAGCAGTGTCGGCAGAGACGTTTCCTTCCATCTCTAACACATAAAAGTCTGCTGGAAACACCAATTCTCCTACCCTTACTAGTACATCTTCGATCATGCCCACTGGTTGTTTGCATGACCGATCCGCTAGTTGGATTGTCAACCCTGCGGGCTTAAGTGGTCCAATGCGGAGAGATGTGTATAAAAATGGGGTAGAACATTTATAGATGCCCCTAAGTCTACCATGCAATTATCTACTACAGAATTACCTATGGTACATGGTCTATTGAACGTACCTGGATCTCTGCATTTAGGTGGTACCTTGTGTTGCACGATTGCTGAGGCGTTTGCGTTCAGCTGCACTTGCTCTCTTTGTCCTCCCTTTCTTCTCTTGTTCGTGCATAGATCCTTGAGAAATTTCGCATACCTAGGGATTTGTTTCAGTGCATCTATAAGTGGAATGTTGATTTCCACTTTGCTGAACAAGTCATATAGCTCCTGATCTAACTCGGTTTTCTTAGGCTTACTGCTCTGGGTAGGGAAAGGAAGTGGTATGTTGCTGCTAGATTGGCCCTCTGTCCCTGCAACTAGTGTGCTTGACTCTGGTGCTGAGTCCGGACTCTGCGCGTGCGTGCTTCTCTTTGCGCGAGTGGTCTCTGGCGCACCCGATGTCTCTTTTCCTGACCTAAGTAGTACCGCGTTGACACCATTCTGCATTCTGTATTCTGGCTTTAGCTGCTTTTCTGTTGGTTGTGATTTCAGCCACGGTCTTAGAGATTTGTGTCAACTGATTTTCAATTTGGGTAAAACGCTTTTCGTTCTGCTCCTGGTTCTTGCTTACTGTTTCTGCTAACTGATCCACAATTTCCTCTAGTGACTTCTTGGGTGGCTGCTGGTTGTACTGCACGGGTCCTTCAGCGCGTTTGTGGAGTGGGTTATAGGCAGCAGCCGGCGCATAAGGTCGCGCGCCAGTGGTTGCATTAGGTTGCGCGCGCCAGTCAGCGCGCGGTCTTTGGAAATTCTGGTCATTCTTCCAATTGAAGCCGTTCTCAGCTAAGCCGAATCTATGCTGTCCTTGCCTAGCTTGTCCATTATTCCATCCTCCTACTGCATTAACATCTGCGTGTTCTTCGAACAGGGAGGGGCATGCGTCAGTCTGGTGATCTGTGGCGTGACAGAATTCGCAAGTTTTTGTATCGACGCTTTGTTTCATCATCAACTTCTGCATCATATCCTTCAGTTCTTTGATCTCTCCGGTTACGTCTACTTGATGCAGTGATCTGGCGCGATTGTTCTCTAAAGTAACCTGATATCTCACTTGGTCGGCCGTGTCCTCTATTAACTTCCAAACATCCTCCGGGTACATGTTCCTCACATTGCCTCCTACACAAGCATTCAGCAACCTGAGTTCCATCTCAGTTAATCCATTGAGGAAGTTCTCGATCAGTACATGTTGCGGGAGTCCGTGGTTGTAGCAGTTCGCCTCTAGTTCCCTGAACCGCTCGTAATATTCTGATAGTGACTCTCCATGCAACTGTTTCGGGGCAGCTAGCTCTCTACGTAGTAATGATACCTTGGCCGCGGGATAGAATTTGTCTAGGAACCGTTCTTGTAACTCGGGCCATGTCCTTATTGAGCCCGGAGCTAGCCCCATCAACCATTGTCGAGCTGAATCACATAATGAGAATGGGAAAGCTCTCAACTTCAGCAACTCAGGATCCTCGTTCCCATTCCTCATGTTTTCGCAAATGGCCGCGAACTCTCTGACGTGTTTGACTGGTTTTCACTAGCCATACCATGGAACTTCGGTATGTAGTGAACAAGCTGAGTCCGCAGCTCAAAGTGACCATCTGGAGGCAGTACGATGCACCATGGCTGATTAACCGCCTGAGGAGCAGACATCTCCTTAATGGTGCGGCGCGCCACTGGTTGAGCAGTTATGCGCGCGACAGGGTCTTGCGCACGTATATCCATATTATTTGGGAGCTGGTTGTTGTTCCTCTGTATATCAGCGTCCATTCTGAACTCTAAGTCTCTGCGTACTTCTCTTTTGATTGCTTCGAGTTCAGCTGGGTTCAAGCGAGCAAAGATGTTTTCGCGTTGCGCACTGGCGCGTCTGGAGTTTCTATTCATCTGCCGATGACACTATTCTCACCACTAGCTTCCATACAAAACAAAAACAACAGCTAGATTGAACGTAATTATTTTTTTGGATTTTTATAAGAAAACAAAAAGTAAGTAACAAACTAAGTACAAAAAGGAAAAGAAAAGAAACTTCTCTAGCCGCTCCCCGGCAACGGCGCCAAAATTTGACGAGCATGTCATTGAGTGCTGCAAATTTGTCCCGGCTCTCCTACTAGAATAGTCTTGGTAAGCTGGGGTCGAATCCACAGGGAACGGTGGATTCTCCTTTCAACTACAAACTAAGATTGGGGGTTGTGAGTGAAAACAAGTTAAAGAAAAAAACTGTTGCGCAAGTACAACTGCCGCACACACAGACAGCAAGTATAAAAGATGTAAATAAATATGCAAGAGATGAGCTCGGTTCAGATTCTTCACTATGAATTTCTATGTTTATCCTTGGTCACTAAATATACATGATATAAATTCACGTAGGTTAAGGTCCTGTCACAGCTTAATAACCTACACATACATTCCGGTCAAAGTCTGTATGATATTATTACTCAACCTAGTCTAGTCAACAACGAATCCGGTCAAGGTAGCTATTGCCTATTCTAGTGTTACTCCTATCATTCACAGTCACGTACTTCTGATAGTTTAACTATAGATAATAGATTCTACAACTAAGTCTGCGGTGCAAGGCTTCGCTTAATTGTCTAACCTAATTATCATGCAATTGAGTTCGGACTAATAATACTAAACTTCATCATGCAAATTAAGAACAAAACCTCAAAACATATCATTCATAGATTCAAATCCAAACCGAGTTCAGTGAGTTTAGCTACTCATACTGAATGAATACATCTCAAGAATAATTATATGACAACTAAATAACAAGACAAATCTGATGTGGTGCGTCGGCAGGCTCGCGTGACAGCTCGCGCGCAAAATCTCGCCGGAATTCTGCTCTTCTCTCGTCTGCACCGTGTCCAGCTCTCTAAGTACGCACACTTGTGATTTCCATGAAGCTTTGTATTTATAGTCTTGCGTCCTAGGGTTTCCACGAATATTTAGGCAAGAATATTTGTAGGAAATCTTCTTTATCTCTAAAAATCAGCTTAGGAAATATTTAATCTCCAAAAACCGAACTTAGAAATATTCTTTGCGCGTGATGACGTCATCGCTCCGGATATCTCGCTGTCTGCTGACGTCACTGTTTTGCTGTCTTCTGCGCGACCCACACTCGCGCGCCATAGTGCTCGCGCGCTAGTGGTCTTCTGTCCTTTGTTGTCACTCTGTTGTCACTCTGTTGTCTTTTTGCTCGAGATTCAGCCTTCTTCTTACATTTTTATTCTAACTCTTCTAATCAGCCTGTAATACAAAACTACACCAAAAGCGTAATCTTATACTGAAATACGTTAGAATATAAACAATGTAAAGGACTTAAAGTAGCGTACAACTGCGCTCTATCACCTACGAAAGTGAGTTAGGAGTACTTTAATTTGTAATTGCATTAATATGATGGGAAATTTGCTATTGGTGTTGATGACTCATAAGAATTGTTATGCTTTGTTTAATATGATGGGAAGTTCGACTCAAGTTTGCTTCACTTTTAAGCAAAGTGCTAGTGTACTCTAAAGTTCGTCTTTAAAGCCTTCACGAACATGATAAATGAGTCGATTGTATGACTAATCACTTCATTATCATTTCAAATAGTGTAATATAACATAACTCAACGATTAAACATTCACTTGAAAGTTCGACTCAAGTTTGCTTCACTTTGAAGCAAAGTGCTAGTGTATTCTAAAGTTTGTCTTTAAAGTCTTCACGAACATGATAAATGAGTCGACTGTATGACTTATCACTTCATTATCACTTCTAATAGTGTAATAAAACATAACTCAACGATTAAACATTCACCTGAAAGTTCGACTCAAGTTTTCTTCACTTTGAAGCAAAGTGCTAGTGTATTCTAAAGATCGTGTTTAATGCCTTTACAAAAATGATAAATGAGTCGATTGTATGACTAATCACTTCATTATCACTTCTAATAGTGTAATATAGCATAACTCAACGATTAAACATTCACTTGAAAATTCGACTCAAGTTTGCTTCACTTTGAAGCAAAGTGCTAGTGTACTCTAAAGTTCATCTTTAAAGCCTCATGAACATGATAAATGAGTCGACTGTCTGACTTATCACTTCATTATCACTTCTAATAGTGTAATAGAGCATAACTCAACAATTAAACATTCACTTGAAAGTTCGAATCAAGTTTGCTTAACTTTGAAGGAAAGTGCTAGTGTACTCTAAAGTTCGTGTTTAAAGCCTTCACGAACATGATAAATGAGTCGATTGTATGACTAATCACTACATTATCACTTCTAATAGTTAAATATAGTATAACTCAATGATTAAACATTCACTTGAAAGTTCGACTCAAGTTTGCTTCACTTTGAAGCAAAGTGCTAGTGTACTCTAAACTTCGTCTTTAAAGCCTTCACGAACATGATAAATGAATCGACTGTATGACTTATCACTTCATTATCACTTCTAATTGTGTAATAGAGCATAACTCAACTATTAAACATTCACTTGAAAGTTCGACTCAAGTTTGCTTCACTTTGAAGTAAAGTGCTGGTGTACTCTAAAGTTTGTCTTTAAAGCCTTCACGAACATGATAAATGAGTTGATTGTATGACTAATCACTACATAATCACTTCTAATAGTGTAATACAGCATTGCATAACGATTAAACATTCACTTGAAAGTTCGACTCGAGTTTGCTTCACTTTGAAGCAAAGTGTTAGTGTACTCTAAACTTCGTCTTTAAAGCCTTCACGAACATGATAAATGAATCGACTGTATGACTTATCACTTCATTATCACTTCTAATTGTGTAATAGAGCATAACTCAACTATTAAACATTCACTTGAAAGTTCGACTCAAGTTTGCTTCACTTTGAAGTAAAGTGCTAGTGTACTCTAAAGTTTGTCTTTAAAGCCTTCACGAACATGATAAATGAGTTGATTGTTTGACTAATCACTACATAATCACTTCTAATAGTGTAATAGAGCATAACTCAACAATTAAACATTCACTTGAAAGTTCGACTCAAGTTTGCTTCACTTTGAAGTAAAGTGCTAGTGTACTCTAAAGTTTGTCTTTAAAGCCTTCACGAACATGATAAATGAGTTGATTGTATGACTAATCACTACATTATCACTTCTAATAGTTAAATATAGCATAACTCAATGATTAAACATTCACTTGAAAGTTCGACTCAAGTTTGCTTCACTTTGAAGCAAAGTGCTAGTGTACTCTAAACTTCGTCTTTAAAGCCTTCACGAACATGATAAATGAATCGACTGTATGACTTATCACTTCATTATCACTTCTAATTGTGTAATAGAGCATAACTCAACTATTAAACATTCACTTGAAAGTTCGACTCAAGTTTGCTTCACTTTGAAGTAAAGTGCTAGTGTACTCTAAAGTTTGTCTTTAAAGCCTTCACGAACATGATAAATGAGTTGATTTTATGACTAATCACTACATAATCACTTCAAATAGTGTAATAGAGCATAACTCAACAATTAAACATTCACTTGAAAGTTCGAATCAAGTTTGCTTAACTTTGAAGGAAAGTGCTAGTGTACTCTAAAGTTCGTGTTTAAAGCCTTCACGAACATGATAAATGAGTCGATTGTATGACTAATCACTACATTATCACTTCTAATAGTTAAATATAGCATAACTCAATGATTAAACATTCACTTGAAAGTTCGACTCAAGTTTGCTTCACTTTGAAGCAAAGTGCTAGTGTACTCTAAACTTCGTCTTTAAAGCCTTCACGAACATGATAAATGAATCGACTGTATGACTTATCACTTCATTATCACTTCTAATTGTGTAATAGAGCATAACTCAACTATTAAACATTCACTTGAAAATTCGACTCAAGTTTGCCTCACTTTGAAGTAAAGTGCTAGTGTACTCTAAAGTTTGTCTTTAAAGCCTTCACGAACATGATAAATGAGTTGATTGTATGACTAATCACTACATAATCACTTCTAATAGTGTAATAGAGCATAACTCAACAATTAAACATTCACTTGAAAGTTCTAATCAAGTTTGCTAAACTTTGAAGGAAAGTGCTAGTGTACTCTAAAGTTCGTGTTTAAAGCCTTCACGAACATGATAAATGAGTCGATTGTATGACTAATCACTACATTATCACTTCTAATAGTTAAATATAGCATAACTCAATGATTAAACATTCACTTGAAAGTTCGACTCAAATTTGCTTCACTTTGAAGCAAAGTGCTAGTGTACTCTAAACTTCGTCTTTAAAGCCTTCACGAACATGATAAATGAATCGACTGTATGACTTATCACTTCATTATCACTTCTAATTGTGTAATAGAGCATAACTCAACTATTAAACATTCACTTGAAAGTTCGACTCAAGTTTGCTTCACTTTGAAGTAAAGTGCTAGTGTACTCTAAAGTTTGTCTTTAAAGCCTTCACGAACATGATAAATGAGTTGATTGTATGACTAATCACTACATTATCACTTCTAATAGTTAAATATAGTATAACTCAATGATTAAACATTCACTTGAAAGTTCGACTCAAGTTTGCTTCACTTTGAAGCAAAGTGCTAGTGTACTCTAAACTTCGTCTTTAAAGCCTTCACGAACATGATAAATGAATCGACTGTATGACTTATCACTTCATTATCACTTCTAATTGTGTAATAGAGTATAACTCAACTATTAAACATTCACTTGAAAGTTCGACTCAAGTTTGCTTCACTTTGAAGTAAAGTGCTAGTGTACTCTAAAGTTTGTCTTTAAAGCCTTCACGAACATGATAAATAAGTTGATTGTATGACTAATCACTACATAATCACTTCTAATAGTGTAATAGAGCATAACTCAACAATTAAACATTCACTTGAAAGTTCGACTCAAGTTTGCTTCACTTTGAAGTAAAGTGCTAGTGTACTCTAAAGTTTGTCTTTAAAGCCTTCACGAACATGATAAATGAGTTGATTGTGTGACTAATCACTTCATTATCACTTCTAATAGTTAAATATAGCATAACTCAATGATTAAACATTCACTTGAAAGTTCGACTCAAGTTTGCTTCACTTTGAAGCAAAGTGCTAGTGTACTCTAAAGTTTGTCTTTAAAGCCTTTACGAACATGATAAATGAATCGACTGTATGACTTATCACTTCATTATCACTTCTAATAGTGTAATATAGCATAACTCAACGATTAAACATTCACTTGAAAATTCGACTCAAGTTTGCTTCACTTTGAAGCAAAGTGCTAGTGTACTTTAAAGCTCATGTTTAAAGCCTCACGAACATATTAAATGAGTCGATGTATGACTAATCACTTCATTATCACTTCTAATAGTGTAATAGAGCATAACTCAATGACTAAACATTCACTTGAAAGCCTTTAAAGCAAACTTGAGTCGAACTTTCACGAACATGATAAATGAGTTGATTGTATGACTAATCACTACATAATCACTTCTAATAGTGTAATACAGCATTGCATAACGATTAAACAATCACTTGAAAGTTCGACTCGAGTTTGCTTCACTTTGAAGCAAAGTGCTACTGTACTCTAAAGTTCGTCTTTAAAGCCTTTACGAACATATTAAATGAGTCGATTGTATGACTAATCACTACATTATCACTTCTAATAGTGTAATATAGCATTACATAATGATTAAACATTCACTTGAAAGTTCGAAACAAGTTTGCTTCACTTTGAAGCAAAGTGCTAGTGTACTCTAAAGTTCGTCTTTAAAGCCTTCACGAACATGATAAATGAGTCGATTGTATGACTAATCACTTCATTATCACTTCTAATAGTGTAATATAGCATAACTCAACGATTAAACATTCACTTGAAAGTTCGAATCAAGTTTGCTTAACTTTGTAGGTAAGTGCTAGTGTACACTTGAAAGTTCGTGTTTCATGCCTTTACGAACATGAAAAATGAGTCGAGTGTATGACAAATCACTTCATTATCACTTTGATTGAGTGCTTTTGTACGCTACCTTAAGTCCGTTACATTGCTTATATTCTAAAATATTTTAGTATAAGATTACGCTTTTGGTGTAGTTTTGTATTACAGGCTGATTAGAAAAGTGAGAATAAAAGTGCAACAAGAAGGCTGAATCTCGAAGCAAAAGACAACAACTTGACAACAAAGGACAACGAGCGCGCGAGCAGTGTGGCGCGCCACTCTCACTTCTAGTAGTGTAATATAGCATAACTCAACGATTATTCATTCACTTGTGACGAGCACGTCGTTGATTGTTTTGTTGTCACATTGTAGCCTTTTGCTCCGAGATTCAGCCTTCTTGTTGCACTTTTATTCTAACTCTTCTTTTAAACCTGAGATGCAAAACTACACCAAAAGCGTAATCTTATACTGAAATATGTTAGAATCTAAGCAGTGTAAAGGACTTAAAACAACATACAGAAGTGCTCTATCAAACCCCCCACACTTACTCTTGTTCGTCCCTGAACAATCCGGCTTCCTTGCCTCTTGTGTAATGTACGCGTGAATGTTGGACTTACTGCGCCACACGTGTGTGCCACCCTCACAACCTGCGCAACTGTGATTATACAACACAAAACTGATTTAAGTCATTAATTCAAACCTTGTGTTACCTCTCTTGTGGAATGCATACCAATTCGGATGATTGGGAGATAGTCCTGTTTAAGCACCGGTCACTGAATTCTTCTTGATTTGCGATTGCATGATTATTTGTATTCGCTTTCTCTAATACGTGATTGATCCGTGTCTTAGGGTTTCTTAGCTTTACGTCTTTGACGCTTCACTTTTTGTTCTCGGACAGTTTGATACATACTTTGTTTGCACGATTTCTTCTTTTCATTGTTTCGGCCGTTTGAGCTTTACACTTTGAATTGAATACTTTCTTGTCCGGATATTATTCTTCCCTAGAACGGTTTCCAATCATGGCCTTCAGATAGCAGCTATAGAACCCTGCCCCGCTCTCCCTTCTGACCAGTCGCGCGCAAGTCAGGTCACGCGTTAGCAACCGCGCGCCCCTTTCTGAGCGACTAACTTCAGCGAAGACGGGCTGTTTTCCCGTCTCGTCATGCCATTAGGGTTTCGCCTTTGGCTTCTGCGTGACTGAGCTTGCTCTTTGTCCTTTGACCGCGAAGTACCCACGAATACTCATAACCACACAACCGATCCTTAAGATTTGTTTGGTCGACTGCTTTTCTAGGACGTTTCTATCAGCTCCACACCCCTCTTTATTCCACTTAAGAGATACAAAATTCGAAAAAATTTAAAAATCAGAATATGTCATATAAGCACAAATTACGCAGGTGCGCGAGTAACGCACACCAGTCGCGCACGCCAGTGTTTCTCCAGTGTTTCTCGCGCACAGTTACCTCTTGAGATGTCACATTCAGTTTATCTAAAAAAACAAAAAATTTAACTTAAACTACTCCTAAGATAGATGTACTACTACCCCCCCACACTCAAACAAAAACGTGTCCTCACGTTATGAACAAGTAGTAAAGAAGGCAATAGCAATGCATGCATGAAACAGTTGCACCGATTACAGTTCAGAACATAGCTACACCGCCGAAATAAGTCAAAACACCGATTAAATTAAAACACCGTTCAACACACAATGCCAAGTCAGAATACAAGTGTTTTAAAGCAAACAGTTCAAACATCCGCCGAAATAGTTCAAGACACCGACTACAAATATTTAAAATGAAGTAGAAAACGACCGGGAGAGCTCTTCAATTGGATCTTCACCCTGCAGCTCGTACCCTACCGGAATCGGGTTTCCAACATGCCATCCTCTGGGTGGCGTCAGGTCCAGGTTGGCACCCTGTGGCGCCATATACTCCATCACACGTTGGGCGTTGAACACCCAGCGCTCATCAATCTGCACTTGTGCGCGACTTCCCTGTGCGCTGAACTCAGCTCGCGCACGCCTGGTCTGGCGCCTGCTCCTTCTGGGCGCCACTGGCTCTTGCGCCACTACCTCTGGCGTAGGCCTAGTATTCTCCAACCCGGGCCTGTAGCTCCAGTACGCGGTACCATCCTCGCGAACCTTAATTCCCTTGTATAAGCGCATCTTCTAGCGCGTCAGGTACTCAGCCCGTACTATGGTGTGCTCTTCAACCCAGGGCTCCATGTGCAGCGCACATAAGAAGTGCGTGATCAAACCTCTGCAGAGCAGCGGACCCTTCATGCTCACTACTTCCCAATAGCTGGTGAGCAGGCGTGTGTAGCACACCTTCTTTCCGTAGTAGAGACCCTTGAGGATCTCCATGTCTATTAGTCCCGGGCGCTGTGATCCATTGTAGCGCCCGATGATCAAGTGAGATATGAGCCTCTGTAAGTAAAACATCTTCGGGTCCAAAAGCTCAGTACCCATACTTCTTCATCCAGCATACCTCTTTATCGGTGTGCTCATCCACTGCTGCGCCAGACATTCTGTGAAATCCCATGACCGCGCCGAACTGAGATGGCGCGGCCTCATAGTATACGCCCCTGTGGCGGTACCGAATCCTATCAGCGAGTCCCTCATATGAAGCGAGGAACTCGAGTGTGTCCTCCACATCAGTATCCGAGGACAGTTCCATGAAGGATGCCCATCCAGTGGCGGCAAAGGCCGCGTATACCTCCTCGTAAAGTCCCATATCCGGGAGGAAATCCTCATCAACAAAAACAATGGGCAAAATCTCGCACCTACTGTACAGCCTGTACCTTATCTCAAAATCCAACTTCTCGGATTGATCCACGCAGATATATATTGTACGCAGCAATTAACTCACTCAAAAAATCTCAAACTGGCACGCGTGTCCTGTCACGCGCGAGTACTACGCAGATCTGGATCTCAAACTTCTACTGCAAAATTGAACCACTAACACTTCTCCAAATCAACTGAAATTTTGACAGTAGATTACCTGCGCTGAGATTTATGTCCTGACAGAAATTCGCAAAATTCTGGGTTGAGTGACGGTGGCGCGCGGCGGCGTCGGCTGCTGTTGGTGGCGGCGGTGGAGGCTTTGGGTTTTTGTGCACCTCGCAGCTATTGAATTGCTCGTACCTCTCCTCAAATATTTCCCTCTCAGCCTGACTCGCAGAAATTGCCATTGAATTCAACTGATACTTTTAGCTGTGCATGACTTGTTCTGCGCACGTGACCTCTTGCGCGTGACTCAGATCTAGATCTGGGTACTCTACTGCAAAATTACTGTACCAATACTATTCCAAATTAACTGAGATTTGAGCAGTGGAATACCTTTGTTGAGATCTATGTGTCAGCAGAAGATCGCGTGATTCTGGTCTGGGTGACGGCGGAGACGCGGTGGTGATGCGGCGGTGGTTTTGGTGTGTAACGGCTAGTTTTAGTGAGAGAAGGCAAAAAATGAAATGTGACACAATTTTCACCCCACATCAAATATTTATAGTACAAAAAAGCCCACATGCATGCATGGCCCAAAATTACATGGGCCCAAAACTAAAACTAAACCAAAAACTAAAACTAAGACTAAGCAAAAACTAAACACACACAAAAACATGAAAAATGCAAACTAAGTTAAGTTTGTCAGAGTACCTTCCGACGAGTGCTTTGTTTAACGTTGTTAGCTCGACGCAAATGTGCACTCATAGCGCACGGATCTCCTCCCCCACACTTGAACTTTTGCCTATTTCCGTATTATCATCCTTTTTGCATGGCAAAAATTCACGTGAGTTAGTATCAGCTGATAAAACATAATTAATATGAGCAGAGGGAAGAGAAATAGAAAACGCGATGTCTCGCGTGTTAATCTCCTCGAATGCGCCAGACTGTGCGCAGGTTAACTCTCACGCGTCCTTGAGTCGCGCAGCTCTGTTCTGTAGCACCATTATGCGCACCTTCTCAGCATTCCTGTGCTGGTCCCAAGTATCACAATGCTTCCTACCTCGCTCTCTGATCTTCTTATCTGGTGGTTTGCTCTTAATGTTGTTCTGGCGCGCAGGAGGTATCATCTTCTGATTGGCGCGCGAGATCTCAGAGTGCGTTGGTCTAGATGTAGCAATTTTGTCTCTGAACTTGACTTGGTTTTCTACTATCGGTTCTTCAGATAATCTGATTCGGTTTATGACATCTAATCTGAGTTTGCTCTTCTTATCTTGTAATGTCACAATACCACTGCCGACGTCGATGCATGCTTTTGCAATTCTCATGAATGGTCGGCCGAGCAAAACTGTTTCTATTGACTCAATGTTCGGCTTGTTCATATCTACAACGTATAAGTCTGCTAAAAACTTAAGTCCACTGACATGTGTCAATACATCCTCAATCTTACCCTTTGCTTCGGTCCGTGAGTTGTCCGCAAGTAATAGACCAATATCTGTCAGCTCTAGGGGTCCCATAGATGACGCGGAATACAACGAATAAGGTAGCAAATTTACCGAGGCCCCTAAGTCAAGCATGCACTCACTAGCAAACGTATCTCCAATGGTGCATGGAATGGTGAAAGTTCCTGGATCAGCGAGCTTCTTTGGTAAATCTGGAGCCAAACATAACTTTAGACTAGCTTGGAAATCATTCAGCATGATTTCATCCTTCTGTTCTTGTGCGTCAGGGTTGGTGCGTGTGAAGATTGGTGCGGCGACTAATTCTGTACTCAGCTCCGCTGCGCCATCAGTAGCGCGTGTATAACCTGGCGCGCTAGTACTGTCTGGTTGTGGCGCGTCCATCTGAACCATGTTGATACTTCCTTTCGGGTTCTGAATAACCTGAGAGGGTAGATTGCCATCACTAGCTTTTAACTCCTTTACTGCAGTGGCGATTTGAGTGAGCTGGTTTTCTATCAACTTGAATCGTTTATCATTCTGCTCTTCATTCTTTCGCACAGTCTCGGCTAACTGACCTACTATTTCTGCTAGTGATTTCTTCGGCTGCTGGTTGTATTGCGCTGGCCCTTCAGCGCGTTTGTGCGGCGGGTTATAGGAAGCATCTGGCGCGTAAGGTCGCGCGCCAGTGGGTGCATTAGGTTGCGCGTGCCAGTCAGCGCGCGGTCTTTGGAAATTCTGTTCATTCTTCCAACTAAACCCGTTCTCAGCTAAACCGAATCTAGGCTGTCCTTGCCTAGCTTGTCCATTATTCCATCCTCGTACTGCATTAACATCTGCGTGTTCTTCAAATAGGGAGGGGCACGCGTCTGTCTGGTGGTCTGTGGCGTGACAAAATTCACATGGTCTAATATAAGTGCTTTGCTTCATTATCAGCTTCTGCATCATATCCTTCAATTCCTTAATTTCTCCAGTAACATCCACTTGATGCAGAGATCTAGCACGGTTGTTCTCCAAAGAAACCTGATATCTAACTCGATCGGCCGTGTCCTCAATCAACTTCCAAACATCCTTCGGGTACATATTCCTTACGTTTCCTCCTGCGCAAGCAATCAACAACCTGAGTTCCATCTCAGTAAGTCCGTTGAGGAAGTTCTCTATAAGCACATGTTGCGGGAGTCCGTGGTTGTAGCAGTTCACCTCTAGTTCCCTGAACCGCTCGTAATACTCAGATAGTGACTCTCCATGCAACTGTTTTGGGGCAGCTAGCTATCTCCGAAGTAATGACACCTTGGCCGCAGGATAGAACTTGTCAAAGAATCGTTCCTGCAACTCGGGCCATGTCCTTATTGAACCTGGTGCTAGCCCCATTAGCCACTGCCTTGCCGAATCACTGAATCCTCGTTTCCATTCCTCATGTTCTCACAAATAGCCGCAAACTCTCGTACGTGCTTCACCGGATTCTCACTAGCCATACCATGGAACTTGGGTATGTAGTGAACAAGCTGGATCCTTAGTTCGAAGTGACCATCCAGAGGTAGCACGATGCACCATGGCTGATTAACTGCCTGTGGAGCAGACATTTCTTTAATGGTGCGACGCGCGACTCGTTAACCAGGTACGTGCGCGACAGGCTGTGGCGCGTGTATATCCATATCATTCGGGGGCAGGTTGTTATTCCTCTGTATTTTGGCATCCATTCTGAACTCTAAATCTCTGTGTACTTCTCTTCTGATTGCTTCAAGTTCAGCTGGGTTTAGGCGAGCAAAAATGTTCTCGGCGTTGCGCACTGGTGCGTCTGGAGTTTCTATTCTTCTACCGCTTCCATACAGAACAAAAACAACAGCTAAATTAAACGTAACTATTTTTTTTAGAATTTTTAAATAAGAAAACGAAAAGTAAATAACAAACTAAATAAAAGAAAAGAAAAGAAAACTTCTCTAACGCGTTCCCCGGCAACGGCGCCAAAATTTGACGAGCACGTCGTTGAGTGCTGCAAATTTGTCCCGGCTCTCCTACTAGTATAGTCTTGGTAAGCTGGGGTCGAATCCACGGGGAACGCTGAGAAGTCGGCTCTTATCTACAAACTAAGATTGGGGTTGTGAGTGAAAACAATTGAAAGAAAAGAAAACTATCGCGCAAGTATAACTGGCGCACAATCAGAAAGCAGTCATGCAAGAAGTTAATAAATATGCAAAAGATGAGCTCGGTTCAGATTCTTCACTATGAATTTCCATGTTTATCATTGGTTACTAAAGATACATGATATAATGTTCACGTAGGCTAAGGTCATGTCACAGCTTAATAACCTACACATACATTCCGGTCAAAGTCTGTATGATATTATTACTCAATCTAGTCTAGTCAACCACGAATCCGGTCAAGGTAGCTATCGACTATTCTAGTGTTACTCCTATCATTCACAGTCACGTACCTCTGATAGTTTAACTATAGATAACAGATTCTACAACTAAGTCTGCGGTGCAAGGCTTCGCTTAATTGTCTAACCTAATTACCATGCAATTGAGCTTGGAATAATAATACTAAACTTATCATGCGATTAAGAACAAAACCTAAAAACATGTTATTCATAGATCTGAATCCAAACCGAATTCAGTAAGTTAGCTACTCATACTGAATGTATACATCTCAAACATAAATATTGAACAACTATGATGACAAAACAAATCTGAGTGACGCGTCGTCTGGCTTGCGTCGGCAGCTTGTGCGCACGGCTAGGTCTAAATTCCGCTCTGAGCCGTTTGGTCCCCTATGCGCGCTCCCTTGTGATCTCCATGAAGCTTTGTATTTATAGTCTTGCCTTCTAGGGTTTCCACAAATTATTAGGCAAGAAAATCTGTAGGAAATCATCTTTATCTCTAAAAATCAGCTTTGGGAATATTTGATCTCCAAAAACCGAACTTAGAAATATTCTTAGCGCGTGATGATGTAACCACTCCGGATATTTCGCTGTCTGCTGACGTCATCATTTTGCTCTGATGTGCGCGACCCACACTCGCGCGCCATACTGCTCGCGCGCTAGTGGTCTTTTGTCCTTTGTTTTCACATTGTTGCCTTTTGCTCTGAGATTCAGCCTTCTTATTGCACTTTTATTCTAACTCTTCTTTTAAACCTGAGATACAAAACTACACCAAAAGTGTAATCTTATACTGAAATATGTTAGAATCTAAGTAGTGTAAAGGACTTAAAACAGCATACAGAAGTGCCCTATCAACTTGAAAGTTCGAATCAAGTTTGCTTCGCTTTGAAGCAAAGTGCTAGTGTACTCTAAAGTTCGTGTTTAAAGCCTTTACGAACATGACATTCACTTGAAAATTCGACCCAAGTTTGCTTCACTTTGAATCAAAGTGCTAGTGTACTCTAAAGTTCGTGTTTAGAGCCTTTACGAAAATGATAAATGAGTCGATTGTATGACTTATCACTTCACTATCACTTCTAATAGTGTAATATAGCATTACATAACAATTAATCATTCACTTGAAAGTTCGAATCAAGTTTGCTTCACTTTGAAGAAAAGTGCTAGTGTACTCTAAAGTTCGTCTTTAAAGCCTTCACGAACATGATAAATGAGTCGACTGTATGACTAATCACTTCATTATCACTTCTAATAGTGTAATATAGCATTACAAAACAATTAAACATTCACTTGAAAGTTCGAATCAAGTTTGCTTCACTTTGAAGCAAAGTGCTAGTGTACTCTAAAGTTCGTTTAAAGCCTTACGAACATGATAAATGATCGATTTATGACTAATCACTTCATTATCACTTCTAATTGTAATAGTAATAGAGCATAACTCAACATTAATCATTCACTTGAAAGTTCGAATCAAGTTTGCTTCACTTTGAAGCAAAGTGCTAGTGTACTCTAAAGTTCGTCTTTAAAGCCTTCACGAACATGATAAATGAGTCGACTGTATGACTTATCACTTCATTATCACTTCTAATAGTGTAATAGCATAACTCAACGATTAATCATTCACTTGAAAGTTCGAATCAAGTTTGCTTAACTTTGAAGCAAAGTGCTAGTGTACTCTAAAGTTCGTCTTTAAAGCCTTTACGAACATGATAAATGAGTCGATTGTATGACTAATCACTTCATTATCACTTCTAATAGTGTAATAAGCATAACTAATGATTAAACATTCACTTGAAAGTTCGAATCAAGTTTGCTTCACTTTGAAGCAAAGTGCTAGTGTACTCTAAAGTTCGTGTTTAAAGCCTTCTACGAACATGATAAATGAGTCGATTGTATGACTAATCACTTCATTATCACTTCTAATAGTGTAATATAGCATACATAAAATTAAACATTCACTTGAAAGTTCGAATCAAGTTTGCTTCTTTGAAGCAAAGTGCTAGTGTACTCTAAAGTTCGTCTTTAAAGCCTTCACGAACATGATAAATGAGTCGATTGTATGACTATCACTTCATTATCACTTCTAATAGTGTAATATAGCATAATAACGATTAAACATTCACTTGAAAGTTCGAATCAAGTTTGCTTCACTTTGAAGCAAAGTGCTAGTGTACTCTAAAGTTCTGTTTAAAGCCTTTACGAACATGATAAATGAGTCGATTGTATGACTAATCACTTCATTATCACTTCTAATAGTGTAATAGAGCATAACTCAACGATTAATCATTCACTTGAAAGTTTCAATCAAGTTTGCTTCACTTTGAAGCAAAGTGCTAGTGTACTCTAAAGTTCGTCTTTAAAGCCTTCACGAACATGATAAATGAGTCGATTGTATGACTAATCACTTCATTATCACTTCTAATAGTGTAATAGAGCATAACTCAACGATTAAACATTCACTTGAAAGTTCGAATCAAGTTTGCTTCACTTTGAAGCAAAGTGCTAGTGTACTCTAAAGTTCGTCTTTAAAGCCTTCACGAACATGATAAATGAGTCGATTGTATGACTAATCACTTCATTATCACTTCTAATAGTGTAATATAGCATACATAATGATTAAACATTCACTTGAAAGTTCGAATCAAGTTTGCTTCACTTTGAAGCAAAGTGCTAGTGTACTCTAAAGTTCGTCTTTAAAGCCTTTACGAACATGATAAATGAGTCGATTGTATGACTAATCACTTCATTATCACTTCTAATAGTGTAATATAGCATACATAAATTAACATTCACTTGAAAGTTCGAATCAAGTTTGCTTCACTTTGAAGCAAAGTGCTAGTGTACTCTAAAGTTCGTCTTTAAAGCCTTCACGAACATGATAAATGAGTCGACTGTATGACTTATCACTTCATTATCACTTCTAATAGTGTAATATAGCATAACATCAACGATTAAACATTCACTTGAAAGTTCGAATCAAGTTTGCTTCACTTTGAAGCAAAGTGCTAGTGTACTCTAAAGTTCTTTAAAGCCTTTACGAACATGATAAATGAGTCGATTGTATGACTAATCACTTCATTATCACTTCTAATAGTGTAATATAGCATAACTCAACGATTAAACATTCACTTGAAAGTTCGAATCAAGTTTGCTTCACTTTGAAGCAAAGTGCTAGTGTACTCTAAAGTTCGTCTTTAAAGCCTTCACGAACATGATAAATGAGTCGATTGTATGACTAATCACTTCATTATCACTTCTAATAGTGTAATATAGCATAACTCAACGATTAATCATTCACTTGAAAGTTCGAATCAAGTTTGCTTCACTTTGAAGCAAAGTGCTAGTGTACTCTAAAGTTCGTCTTTAAAGCCTTTACGAACATGATAAATGAGTCGATTGTATGACTAATCACAACATTATCACTTCTAATAGTGTAATATAGCATAACTCAACGATTAAACATTCACTTGAAAGTTCGAATCAAGTTTGCTTCACTTTGAAGCAAAGTGCTAGTGTACTCTAAAGTTCGTCTTTAAAGCCTTCACGAACATGATAAATGAGTCGATTGTATGACTAATCACTTCATTATCACTTCTAATAGTGTAATACATATACATAATAATTAACATTCACTTGAAAGTTCGAATCAAGTTTGCTTCTTTGAAGCAAAGTGCTAGTGTACTCTAAAGTTCGTCTTTAAAGCCTTCACGAACATGATAAATGAGTGACTGTAATCACATTATCACTTCTAATAGTGTAATATAGCATAACTAACAATTAAACATTCACTTGAAAGTTCGAATCAAGTTTGCTTCACTTTGAAGCAAAGTGCTAGTGTACTCTAAAGTTCGTTTTAAAGCCTTTACGAACATGATAAATGAGTCGATTGTATGACTAATCACTTCATTATCACTTCTAATAGTGTAATAGAGCATAAATCAACGATTAATCATTCACTTGAAAGTTCGAATCAAGTTTGCTTCACTTTGAAGCAAAGTGCTAGTGTACTCTAAAGTTCGTCTTTAAAGCCTTCACGAACATGATAAATGAGTCGATTGTATGACTAATCACTTCATTATCACTTCTAATAGTGTAATAGAGCATAACTCAACGATTAATCATTCACTTGAAAGTTCGAATCAAGTTTGCTTCACTTTGAAGCAAAGTGCTAGTGTACTCTAAAGTTCGTCTTTAAAGCCTTCGAACATGATAAATGAGTCGATTGTATGACTAATCACTTCATTATCACTTCTAATAGTGTAATATAGCAACATAACGATTAAACATTCACTTGAAAGTTCGAATCAAGTTTGCTTCACTTTGAAGCAAAGTGCTAGTGTACTCTAAAGTTCGTTTAAAGCCTTCACGAACATGATAAATGAGTCGATTGTATGACTAATCACTTCATTATCACTTCTAATAGTGTAATATAGACATAATAATTAACATTCACTTGAAAGTTCGAATCAAGTTTGCTTCTTTGAAGCAAAGTGCTAGTGTACTCTAAAGTTCGTCTTTAAAGCCTTCACGAACATGATAAATGAGTCGATTGTATGACTAATCACTTCATTATCACTTCTAATAGTGTAATATAGCATACAACAATTAACATTCACTTGAAAGTTCGAATCAAGTTTGCTTCACTTTGAAGCAAAGTGCTAGTGTACTCTAAAGTTCGTCTTTAAAGCCTTTACGAACATGATAAATGAGTCGATTGTATGACTAATCACTTCATTATCACTTCTAATAGTGTAATAGAGCATAATCAACATTAATCATTCACTTGAAAGTTCGAATCAAGTTTGCTTCACTTTGAAGCAAAGTGCTAGTGTACTCTAAAGTTCGTCTTTAAAGCCTTCACGAACATGATAAATGAGTCGATTGTATGACTAATCACTTCATTATCACTTCTAATAGTGTAATAGAGCATAACCAACGATTAACATTCACTTGAAAGTTCGAATCAAGTTTGCTTAACTTTGAAGCAAAGTGCTAGTGTACTCTAAAGTTCGTCTTTAAAGCCTTCACGAACATGATAAATGAGTCGATTGTATGACTAATCACTTCATTATCACTTCTAATAGTGTAATATAGCATACATAACGATTAAACATTCACTTGAAAGTTCGAATCAAGTTTGCTTCACTTTGAAGCAAAGTGCTAGTGTACTCTAAAGTTCGTTTAAAGCCTTCACGAACATGATAAATGAGTCGATGTATGACTAATCACTTCATTATCACTTCTAATAGTGTAATATAGCATAATAATGATTAACATTCACTTGAAAGTTCGAATCAAGTTTGCTTCTTTGAAGCAAAGTGCTAGTGTACTCTAAAGTTCGTCTTTAAAGCCTTCACGAACATGATAAATGAGTCGATTGTATGACTAATCACTTCATTATCACTTCTAATAGTGTAATATAGCATACATAACAATTAAACATTCACTTGAAAGTTCGAATCAAGTTTGCTTCACTTTGAAGCAAAGTGCTAGTGTACTCTAAAGTTCGTGTTTAAAGCCTTTACGAACATGATAAATGAGTCGACTGTATGACTAATCACTTCATTATCACTTCTAATAGTGTAATAGAGCATAACTCAACGATTAATCATTCACTTGAAAGTTCGAATCAAGTTTGCTTCACTTTGAAGCAAAGTGCTAGTGTACTCTAAAGTTCGTCTTTAAAGCCTTCACGAACATGATAAATGAGTCGATTGTATGACTAATCACTTCATTATCACTTCTAATAGTGTAATATAGCATAACATAATGATTAAACATTCACTTGAAAGTTCGAATCAAGTTTGCTTCACTTTGAAGCAAAGTGCTAGTGTACTCTAAAGTTCGTCTTTAAAGCCTTCACGAACATGATAAATGAGTCGATTGTATGACTAATCACTTCATTATCACTTCTAATAGTGTAATAGAGCATAACTCAACGATTAATCATTCACTTGAAAGTTCGAATCAAGTTTGCTTAACTTTGAAGCAAAGTGCTAGTGTACTCTAAAGTTCGTCTTTAAAGCCTTCACGAACATGATAAATGAGTCGATTGTATGACTAATCACTTCATTATCACTTCTAATAGTGTAATATAGCATAACTCAACGATTAATCATTCACTTGAAAGTTCGAATCAAGTTTGCTTCACTTTGAAGCAAAGTGCTAGTGTACTCTAAAGTTCGTCTTTAAAGCCTTCACGAACATGATAAATGAGTCGATTGTATGACTAATCACTTCATTATCACTTCTAATAGTGTAATATAGCTAATAACGATTAAACATTCACTTGAAAGTTCGAATCAAGTTTGCTTCACTTTGAAGCAAAGTGCTAGTGTACTCTAAAGTTCGTGTTTAAAGCCTTTACGAACATGATAAATGAGTCGATTGTATGACTAATCACTTCATTATCACTTCTAATAGTGTAATATAGCATTACATAATAATTAAATCATTCACTTGAAAGTTCGAATCAAGTTTGCTTCACTTTGAAGCAAAGTGCTAGTGTACTCTAAAGTTCGTCTTTAAAGCCTTCACGAACATGATAAATGAGTCGACTGTATGACTAATCACTTCATTATCACTTCTAATAGTGTAATAGAGCATAACTCAACGATTAATCATTCACTTGAAAGTTCGAATCAAGTTTGCTTAACTTTGAAGCAAAGTGCTAGTGTACTCTAAAGTTCGTGTTTAAAGCCTTTACGAACATGATAAATGATTGGATTGTATGACTCATCACTACATTATACTTATAATAGTGTAATATAGCATTACATAACGAATAATAGAGCATTATCATTATCACTTCAAGTGAATGTTTAATCCTTGAGTTATGCTATATTACACTATTAGAATTGATAATGTAGTGATTAGTCATACAATCAACTCATTTATCATGTTCGTAAAGGCATTAAAGACGAACTTTAGAGTACACTAGCACTTTGCTTCAAAGTGAAGCAAACTTGAGTCGAACTTTCAAGTGAATATTTAATCATTATGTAATGCTGTATTACACTATTAGAAGTGATAATGTAGTGATTAGTCATACAATCGACTCATTTATCATGTTCGTAAAGGCTTTAAAGACGAACTTTAGAGTACACTAGCACTTTGCTTCAAAGTTAAGCAAACCTGATTCGAACTTTCAAGTGAATGTTTAATCATTGAGTCATGCTATATTACACTATTAGAAGTTATAATAAAGTGATAAGTCATACAGTCGACTCATTTATCATGTTCGTGAAGGCTTTAAAGACGAATTTTAGAGTACACTAGCACTTTGCTTCAAAGTTAAGCAAACTTCATTCGAACTTTCAAGTGAATGATTAATCATTGAGTTATGATCTATTACACTATTAGAAGTGACAATGAAGTGATTAGTCATACAGTCGACTCATTTATCATGTTCGTAAAGGCTTTAAACACGAACTTTAGAGTACACTAGCACTATGCTTCAAAGTTAAGCAAACTTGATTCGAACTTTCAAGTGAACGTTTAATCGTTGAGTTATGCTATATTACACAATTAGAAGTGATAATGAAGTGATAAGTCATACAGTCGACTCATTTATCATGTTCGTGAAGGCTTTAAAGACGAACTTTAGAGTACACTAGCACTTTGCTTCAATGTGAAGCAAACTTGAGTCGAACTTTCAAGTGAATGTTTAAACATTGAGTTATGCTATATTACACAATTAGAAGTTATAATGAAGTGATAAGTCATACAGTCGACTCATTTATCATGTTTGTGAAGGCTTTAAAGACGAACTTTAGAGTACACTAGCACTTTGCTTCAAACTTAAGCAAACTTCATTCGAACTTTCAAATGAATTATTAATCATTGAGTTATGCTCTATTACACTATTAGAAGTGATAATGAAGTGATAAGTCATATAGTCGACTCATTTATCATGTTCGTGAAGGCTTTAAAGACGAACTTTAGAGTACACTAGCACTTTGCTCCAAAGTGAAGAAAACTTGAGTCGAACTTTCAAGTGAATGTTTAATCATTATGTAATGCTGTATTACACTATTAGAAGTGATAATGTAGTGATTAGTCATACAATCGACTCATTTATCATGTTCGTGAAGGCTTTAAAGACGAACTTTAGAGTAGACTAGCACTTTGCTTCAATGTTAAGCAAACTTGATTCGAACTTTCAAGTGAATGATTAATCGTTGACTTATGCTATATTACACTATTAGAAGTGATAATGAAGTGATTAGTCATACAGTCGACTCATTTATCATGTTCGTAAAGGCTTTAAACACGAACTTTAGAGTACACTACATTAATTCTCCACTACATTAATTCTCCACTATATTAATTCTCTTATTAATTCAATGGAGAATTTATTGAATCTGTCCCCATAGATAATATCTTGAATCAAAGATATCTATCAATACTCCCCCTCAAGCTTGAATCGGGCCTTACCTTATTTTTGTTTGTGACAGATGAGTAGCACTTTCAAGGGAGAGACTTACCTCTCTTAACCCTTGGCACTAACCATCAAGTACTTTCAAAGGTGAGACTTACCTCTCATAACCCTCGGTGCTTTGAAGATGATTCAAGCTTGGAACCATGGAGATCTTCCTCATTAAAAACCTCGGAATGAAAAACAACATGGGACAAAACCATTCTTAGGGAAAAAGAGTGCAGATTCCCATGATCAAGGAAGTTATGACTTAGGGTGGCGAGTGAGCCCAAGTTTTGGAAGAATGAACTCACATACCTTAAGCGTGCTGCCTTAGTGAAGATGTCAGCTAGTTGTTCATTGCTCCTTGTATAGCAAGGGAGGATAACCCCATTCTCCACCACCTGCCTAACTTTGTGACAGTCCACTTCAATGTGTTTGGTCCTCTCATGGAATATAGAGTTGGATGCAATGTGTATAGCAGCTTGGTTGTCACAATGCATGGTGATTGGAGTTGAGGTCTCAATGCCCAAGTCCTTGAGAAGAGCCTTGATCCATATGAGTTCATTTGTGAGCTTCTTCATTGATCTATATTCAGCTTCAGCACTAGAGCTGAGATCACCTTTTGTTTCTTGCTCTTCCAAGTGACAAGGTTTCCTCCAATGAAAGTACAATAGCCGGTGATGAATTTTCTATCCATTCTATCTCCAGCCCAATCTGCATCACAATATCCCACAATCTCTGTGCTTTGATTACATCCCATCCATATACCTTGGCTAGGTGACCCTTTGAGGTATCTAAGGAGCCTCTCCACCATATGCCAATGATGCATTTTTGGTGTTTGCATGTGTTGACTCACCTGATTCACAGCAAAACAAATATCAGGTCTAGTAATGGTTAAATATATGAGCTTACCAACCATCCTCCTGTAATGCTTAGCATCCTCAAATAGCTTATCTTCAATCGCCCCCTCTCTTATGACTTTGTAGCCTTCCTCAAGAGGTGTCTTTGCTGGTTTTGCTCCAAGCTTCCCTGCTTCACTCAAAAGATCAAGAGTGTACTTCCTTTGAGATAAGAGGAGCCCCTCATCAGATTGGCATACTTCAATTCCAAGGAAGTACTTTAGTTTACCCAAATCTTTAATGTCAAGAACAGAATTTAAGAAAGCTTTTGTAGCGAGTATACCTTCTTTGTCACTTCCTGTGATGATGATATCATCAATATACACAAGAATGAGAACTATACCTCTTGGACCAGAGAGATTGAAGAGAGTGTGATCACTTTCTGACCTTTTGAACCCTTTCCCTAAAAGTGTGGAACTTAGTTTGTGGTACCAAGCTCTAGGATATTGTTTCAAGCCATAAATTGCCTTCTTTAGTCTAAGGACTTTCCGGACATTATTGAGTCTTCTAGGCCAGGAGGGGGAAGCATATACACTTCTTCTTGTAGTTCTCCTTGAAGAAAAGCATTCTTGACATCCATCTGCCACAATTCCCACTTAATGTTGGTTGCAAGAGAAAGAATGATTCTGACAGTATGGAGCTTCGCCACTGGTGCAAATGTAGTGAGATAATTCTCCCCATATGTTTGAGTGAACCCTCTAGCCACCAGCCTTGCTTTGTGCCTCTCAATCTGCCCAACACTCGTGTATTTGATTGTGAAAACCCACTTACTCGACACAACCTTCTTTCCTTTGGGTAGATCAGATTCATACCAAGTGCCATTCTTTTCCATTGCCATTGTCTCTTCACGGATAGCCTCCCTCCATTCCTTGTGTTCCTTAGCTTCTTCAAAAGATCTTGGGACTTGTCCTTCATCCAATTTGCTAATGAACACCTGATGTTCCTGAGGAAAGTGAGCCAAGGAGCACGTTGTTTGAATTGGGTGTGCTACAGCCTTTCCATTCAAATAAACTCTCTTTTCTTTCCATGTTGAAGGATGAAACTTTATCCTTCCACTCCTTCTTAAAGGCACCCCTTCTTGCTGACCACTTTGCTCATGTTGAGGCAGATTTGTTTGAATGTTTTGTTGCACATCTTGGTCAAAATGGCTTCATTTTGGCTATGTTCCTGACTTTGTTCAGAAACATCTTCTACCATACCATCTTGATCATGACTAGATGAGCTATCTTCTTCTATACCATTCTGGTCATCTTGATTTCCCCCCTCATGATTAAGATGGAGTGTTTCCTCTTGGGTAGGAGCAGCTGGTGTTTCCTTTTTATAATGAGGCAAATTCAGCCCAAAACTCTCTAAGATGATCCTTAAGTTTGTGGCTTTATCTGGTGGTGCTTGAGAAAGGTCCTTGAGCTCATCCCAACTCCTATTCTCATTGTATCACCTTGTCTCCACAAACTTCACATCTCTGGACACTAGGACTTTCCTTGTTTCTGGGTCATAACACTTGTATCCCTTTTGAGTTGCTGAATAGCCAATGAATATTAACTTTGTGCTTTTAGGCTCGAGTTTGTTTCTTTGTTCTCCTGGGATTTGTACAAAACAAAGGCAACCAAATACTCTAAAAT
This sequence comes from Sedum album, assembly GCA_006409495.1. Classification (NCBI taxonomy): domain Eukaryota; kingdom Viridiplantae; phylum Streptophyta; class Magnoliopsida; order Saxifragales; family Crassulaceae; genus Sedum; species Sedum album. The sequence goes on along the minus strand of QZGG01000788.1, from coordinate 42,457 downwards.
GATCAATGGAAGGTTTGGTTTCGTTGAGTACCTCATAAGGTGATTTGTCATCCAGAATTCTTGTTGGAACTCTATTGATGAGATAACAAGCTGTCATCACACAATCTCCCCAAAAATTCTTTGGCACATTTGAATGGAACATCATAGACCTTGCTACTTCCATTAAGTGCCTATTTTTCCTCTCAGCCACTCCATTTTGTTGAGGCGTATACGGGCAGCTTGTTTGAATCAGACAATGTATTAGTATCTTCAAGCAAATATAAGCCTTCTTTGGCTACTCCTTTTCCAAGTAAATGATTGCTTTTAGTGTCCTGAAATTTCACCTCATTATGACTGAAAATAACATTGCAATCTAAATCAGATGCAACCTTTTTAACAGATAACAAGTTAGAAGTAAAACTAGGCATATAAAGAGCACTTGACTTTTTATCAAATAATTCAAGATTTCCTACACCCTCAATGGGTATCTTATCACCATTTGCAATCACAACACTTCCAAGGGCAGGTTTAATATCACTAATCAGTTTAGAGTTACTAATCATGTGATGAGATGCACCTGAATCTATAATCAAAGATTTTGATGTGTTTGATGTAATGAATGATTTACCTCTAGGTTTACCTGAATTTTCTTTGAGAGCTTTGATGAGAGCTTCAAGGTCAGAATTTCTTATCATCCCATCCTCATTACCCTTAGAGGTAGTCAAAGCTTGTCCTTCTCCTTCATTGGACAGATGAGCTTTAGCCTCCTTGAATTTGTTTGGTTTAAGGTGAGGATGAAGAATCCAACATTTGTCCTTTATGTGCCCCTTCTTTTTGCAATACTCACATATCACGCCCTTTCTTTCTTCTGATTTGTGCACCACCTTGTTGGCTAGAGCTACTTCAGCGTGGTTAGCCATGGGAAGATCTCCTTTTCCTCCAAAGAGCCCAAGGGAACCTTGCTCCTTCTGAACTTGAGCACACACTTCTTCGAGTGTAGGAAGTTTAATAGCTCTCAAAATGTGTTTTATCAGATCATTGTAGGTTGGATTTAGTGTAAGAAGTAACCCAAACACCTCGTCCTGCTCCCTCCTTTCATTTAGAGTTGCGGGATCAGTTGTGGTTTGTCTAAGCATTTCCAGCTCAGCCCATAGGGATCTAAAATTCCCAAAGTGTTGTGTGAACTCCATTTCTTCTTGCCTCAGATTATTGATGCCCCTCTTGAACTCAAATACTTTGCTCAGATTTGATGTGTTCCCATACACCTTTTGGAGTGTATCCCATAGGTCTTTGGCTGTCTCACAATATGAGTATGCTTCTAGGATTGAAACTTCAAGGCTGCTTTGAATGATAGATAACACCATCAAGTCTTCTTCAAGCCACTTCTCCTCGTCTGCGATGACAATCTCCTTGCCATCTATTTGTTGCCCAGTTTGGTTTGGAGCTTTACTCATGGTGATATGGCTTCCTAAACCTTTCCCTCCCATGGGCGTTTTGATCAATCTTGACCATAGCAAGTAATTTGCCCCCTTGAGAGTCACCGGAATAACCAAAGCTTTGGTGTTCATCTTAGAACGAGCTTGGTTTTGTAAAGAGAGTAAAGAGTATGTTGAGAATAGTGCGGAATTCGGATCTTATGCTACTGATACCATGTTAGAATATTGTGAATGGAAGAGTGTGTAAATACAACCGGATTGTAAGAATCGAAAACAAGAATGGATAAAATCAGATTGTATTCACTTCATAATATTTGATTACAATGGTCAGGTATATATACTACAAGATTGAGTATATCAAAAGCCTATTCTTGTCGATAGTCACTACATTAATTCTCTACTACATTAATTCTCTTATTAATTCAATGGAGAATTTATTGAATCTGTCCCCATAGATAATATCTTGAATCAAAGATATCTGTCAATAATAAGTCATACAGTCGACTCATTTATCATGTTCGTGCAAGCTTTAAAGACGAACTTTAGAGTACACTAGCACTTTGCTTCAAAGTGAAGCAAACTTGAGTCGAACTTTCAAGTGAATGTTTAATCATTGAGTTATGCTATATTACACTATTAGAAGTGATAATGTAGTGATTAGTCATACAATCGACTCATTTATCATGTTCGTAAAGGCTTTAAAGACGAACTTCAGAGTACACTGGCACTTTGCTTCAAAGTGAAGCAAACTTGAGTCGAACTTTCAAGTGAATGTTTAATCGTTGAGTTATGCTATATTACACTATTAGAAGTGATAGTCATACAATCGACTCATTATCATGTTTGTGAAGGTTTTTAAACATGAACTTTAGAGTACACTAGCACTTTGCTTCAAAGTGAAGCAAACTTGATTCGAACTTTCAAGTGAATGTTTAATCGTTGTGTTATGCTATATTACAGTATTAGAAGTGATAGTCATACAATCGACTCATTTATCATGTTTGTGAAGGTTTTAAACATGAACTTTAGAGTACACTAGCACTTTGCTTCAAAGTGAAGCAAACTTGATTCGAACTTTCAAGTGAATGTTTAATCGTTATGTTATGCTATATTACACTATTAGAAGCTGTAATGCAGTGATTAGTCATAGAATCGACTCATTTGTCATGTTTCGTGAAGGCTTTAAAGACACTTTAGAGTACACTAGCACTCTGCTTCAAAGTTAAGCAAACTTGATTCGAACTTTCAAGTGAATGATTAATTGTTGAGTTATGCTCTATTACACTATTTGAAGTGATAATGAAGTGATAAGTCATATAGTCCACGCATTTATCATGTTCGTGAAGGCTTTAGAGACGAACTTTAGAGTACACTAGAACTTTGCTTCAAAGTGAAGCAAACTTGATTCGAACTTTCAAGTGAATGTTTAATCGTTGAGTTATGCTATTTTACACTATTAGAAGTGATAATGAAGTAATTAGTCATACAATTGACTCATTTATCATGTTCGTAAAGGCTTTAAAGACGAACTTTAGAGTACACTAGCACTTTGCTTCAAAGTGAAGCAAACTTGAGTCGAACTTTCAAGTGAATGTTTAATCATTGAGTTATTCTATATTACACTATTAGAAGTGATAATGTAGTGATTAGTCATACAATCGACTCATTTATCATGTTCGTAAAGGCTTTAAAGACGAACTTTAGAGTACACTAGCACTTTGCTTCAAAGTGAAGCAAACTTGAGTCGAACTTTCAAGTGAATGTTTAATCATTGAGTTATGCTATATTACACTATTAGAAGTGATAATGTAGTAATTAGTCATACAATCGACTCATTTATCATGTTCGTAAAGGCTTTAAAGACGAACTTTAGAGTACACTAGCACTTTGCTTCAAAGTGAAGCAAACTTGAGTCGAACTTTCAAGTGAATGTTTAATCGTTGAGTTACGCTATATTACACTATTAGAAGTGATAGTCATACAATCGACTCATTTATCATGTTTGTGAAGGTTTTAAACATGAACTTTAGAGTACACTAGCACTTTGCTTCAAAGTGAAGCAAACTTGATTCGAACTTTCAAGTGAATGTTTAATCGTTATGTTATGCTATATTACACTATTAGAAGTGATAATGTAGTGATTAGTCATAGAATCGACTCATTTGTCATGTTCGTAAAGGCTTTAAAGACGAACTTTAGAGTACACTAGCACTTTGCTTCAAAGTTAAGCAAACTTGATTCGAACTTTCAAGTGAATGTTTAATCGTTGAGTTATACTATATTACACTATTAGAAGTGATAATGAAGTGATTAGTCATACAATTGACTCATTTATCATGTTTGTAAAGGCTTTAAAGACGAACTTTAGAGTACACTAGCACTTTGCTTCAAAGTGAAGCAAACTTGAGTCGAACTTTCAAGTGAATGTTTAATCATTGAGTTATGCTATATTACACTATTAGAAGTGATAATGTAGTGATTAGTCATACAATCGACTCATTTATCATGTTCGTAAAGGCTTTAAAGACGAACTTTAGAGTACACTAGCACTTTGCTTCAAAGTGAAGCAAACTTGAGTCGAACTTTCAAGTGAATGTTTAATCGTTGAGTTATGCTATATTACACTATTAGAAGTGATAGTCATACAATCGACTCATTTATCATGTTCGTAAAGGCTTTAAAGACGAACTTTAGAGTACACTAGCACTTTGCTTCAAAGTGAAGCAAACTTGATTCGAACTTTCAAGTGAATGTTTAATCGTTATGTTATGCTATATTACACTATTAGAAGTGATAATGTAGTGATTAGTCATAGAATCGACTCATTTGTCATGTTCGTGAAGGCTTTAAAGACACTTTAGAGTACACTAGCACTATGCTTCAAAGTTAAGCAAACTTGATTCGAACTTTCAAGTGAATGATTAATTGTTGAGTTATGCTCTATTACACTATTTGAAGTGATAATGAAGTGATAAGTCATATAGTCCACGCATTTATCATGTTCGTGAAGGCTTTAGAGACGAACTTTAGAGTACACTAGAACTTTGCTTCAAAGTGAAGAAACTTGATTCGAACTTTCAAGTGAATGTTTAATCGTTGAGTTATGCTATATTACACTATTAGAAGTGATAATGAAGTAATTAGTCATACAATTGACTCATTTATCATGTTCGTAAAGGCTTTAAAGACGAACTTTAGAGTACACTAGCACTTTGCTTCAAAGTGAAGCAAACTTGAGTCGAACTTTCAAGTGAATGTTTAATCATTGAGTTATTCTATATTACACTATTAGAAGTGATAATGTAGTGATTAGTCATACAATCGACTCATTTATCATGTTCGTAAAGGCTTTAAAGACGAACTTTAGAGTACACTAGCACTTTGCTTCAAAGTGAAGCAAACTTGAGTCGAACTTTCAAGTGAATGTTTTAATCATTGTTATGCTATATTACACTATTAGAAGTGATAATGTAGTGATTAGTCATACAATCGACTCATTTATCATGTTCGTAAAGGCTTTAAAGACGAACTTTAGAGTACACTAGCACTTTGCTTCAAAGTGAAGCAAAACTTGAGTCAAACTTTCAAGTGAATGTTTAATCGTTGAGTTATGCTATATTACACTATTAGAAGTGATAGTCATACAATCGACTCATTTATCATGTTTGTGAAGGTTCTAAACATGAACTTTAGAGTACACTAGCACTTTGCTTCAAAGTGAAGCAAACTTGATTCGAACTTTCAAGTGAATGTTTAATCGTTATGTTATGCTATATTACACTATTAGAAGTGATAATGTAGTGATTAGTCATAGAATCGACTCATTTGTCATGTTCGTAAAGGCTTTAAAGACACTTTAGAGTACACTAGCACTCTGCTTCAAAGTTAAGCAAACTTGATTCGAACTTTCAAGTGAATGTTTAATCGTTGAGTTATGCTATATTACACTATTATAAGTGATAATGAAGTGATTAGTCATACAATTGACTCATTTATCATGTTTGTAAAGGCTTTAAAGACGAACTTTAGAGTACACTAGCACTTTGATTCAAAGTGAAGCAAACTTGAGTCGAACTTTTAAGTGAGTGTTTAATCATTGAGGTATGCTATATTACACTATTAGAAGTGATAATGTAGTGATTAGTCATACAATCGACTCATTTATCATGTTCGTAAAGGCTTTAAAGACGAACTTTAGAGTACACTAGCACTTTGCTTCAAAGTGAAGCAAACTTGAGTCGAACTTTCAAGTGAATGTTTAATCGTTGAGTTATGCTATATTACACTATTAGAAGTGATAGTCATACAATCGACTCATTTATCATGTTTGTGAAGGTTTTAAACATGAACTTTAGACACTAGTACAGATTACGTATTTAACAGCGCTTGAATGTAAGCGCTGTAAAAAAAATTAGCTTTATAACAGCGCTTTTCAACCAAAACGCTGTAATAATTGTATTTAGCACAGCGTTTTTAAAAAAAACGCTGTAAAATATAAATAACAGCGCTTTTAATCCGAAGCGCTGTCCTAAATAGAACCTTTTACAGCGCTTACTTACAAAAGCGCTGTCTTAATTTTTGTCTTCCATAGTGAAATAAATACAACAGCGCCTTTTATATAAACGCTGTCGTAAATGAATATTTAACAGCGCTTTTAAATAAAAGCGCTGTCCTAAATTGAACCTTTAACAGCGCTTACTTATATAAGCGCTGTCTTAACTTTTGTCTTCCAAAGTGAAATAAATACAACAGCGCCTTTTATATAGACGCTGTCGTAAATGAATATATAACAGCGTTTTTTTTATAAGCGCTGTTATATATTCGTTTACCACAGCGCCTAAAATAATAAGCGCTGTAATAACATCGTTTTAACCCTAAGTAATTTTGCGACTTTAAAGTTTTACTCACTCTCAGATCCCGCTTTTCCGAATTACCGGCCGTCGTTCTCTTCCGTCCAGCTTTCATCTGCAATTTCCGACTACTCTCAGTGTCAAAGCTTTTATTCACGCTCAGGTCTTATTCCGACTTAGCTCCGTAACAAAATCCGACGCAAGCTCAGATACGGTACCACTTACTCTTAAACCCTAATTTTTGGTTTGTGTAATTTGTTTGCTGTTGAATTAATCTACTTGTGTATTGTGGTTTTGTGTTTGATCATGAATAATTTTGTTAAATATGTAGAAATGGAGAATTTGCAAATCACAAATGATAACATTGATAACGCGGGAGAGTGTTCCGCGCCATCTAAGAGAGGCAAGAGGGGCCTACATATTTGACCCAGTTTTTTAAGGAAAGGAGTACCTCAAATACTCAGTCCACTATTGAGTTTACCGATAAAGGAGTTCCAACGGGTCCGAATAAATCAATATGGAGAAGTGCGCTATGTTTGGCAGCAAGAACACGTGTTCCAATTACTTATCAAAATTGGAGGCACGTGCCTGCAGAGTTGAAGAACCTTGTTTGGAGTGATATGAAGGTAATAAAAATGTTATTTTTATTCTTTTATGTTTAATGTTTAAAGTGATTATTGTATTAATGTTATTTTACATATCAATTTATATTTTATATGCAACATGTTTGAAATGATTTATTTTTTACTTGTTTTTACAGGCAAAATTTAATGTGACGGATGATCACAAGTCTCACGAGCTGAGACAAGCTGGAATCTCTTGGAGAAATTTCAAGACAACTCTTACCAAAGATTACATCAAGGGTAGGAAGAACGAAGAGGATCCCACTCTTATTTATCAATTCATTACTCCGGATCAGTGGGCGGAGTTTGTGGCTGGGAGGAGAAGCGAAGAATTTGAGGAGGAGGGGTTGAGAGCTGCTGAAAGAGCGCGCCTCAACAAGTATCATCATGCTACTTCTCGAGGTGGATATAGCCGTGCTGAAGAACTCCTGATAAAGGAGAAAGCTGATGCACTTCAGGCTACCGGATTATGCGATGACTCTGAGGTAGCAAGCATTACAGTCGAGAGGCATGAAGTGTGGAGGAGAGCCCATCAAACAAAAACGGGTGGTTATGTGAACGAGACTGTAGAAACTATTGCTGCAAAAATTGTAAGTCTTCTTTAGTCTATTTAATTACATGGTTGATATTTTAGAAGGATATTTATTGTAATAAATCTATTTATTTATCTTTCTGTAGGGTGAGGCAGAGGAGGAGGAATCTGCTGGACATTTCGTTTCACAAGGGCGGAATGATATTCTTACTCAGGCGATTGGAAAACCTGAGTATCCAGGACGTACTCGAGGGGTGGGATGGCGGTGGGCTGGAAAAAAGTATTTCCCAAAGGTTCGACTTCTACGAAAGGTAGCACAAATGTCGTGCAACAACCTAGGGGAGTCGACATTAGCTCATCTCAGCCGCAGATCCCATCGCCTGAAGATGATATTTTCTCCACAATCCCTGAGGTATATTCAAATTTATTAAATTAGATAATACAAAATTTTGGTAACTGATATATACTTTTATTTACTTGATGTAGACGGGTTTAAAATGTGTTTTCTTCATTGATGATGGCTCTCGAACCATGGTTGCATATGGTCTTGTGTTGCCTGGGAGAATCGTGCAGTATCAGCTGATTGATGATCATGAAGTGAAGGCAACATTGCATTATGCAATCGACCCTAATCAGCCGATCCCGCATCCTGTGGCGCAGTTTAACACTGTAAGGGATGCGGTGAATGCAGCTGTACCATGGCCTAAGTCATTGATTGAAGTTAACAGAAAGGTACATTAATATATTTACTTCATTTATCTTTAATAATATAAATATACCTTTAATTTACAATCGTCATACTTTGTTTTCAGGCATACAATGATTACAAATATGGATTTATCCAATCAAGTATTAATGAACCTGAGTTTGCACACTTGGGAACACATTGTCAGATGCTTTATCATCGTGCAAATCAGCTAGAAGTCGCAATATCTATCTTTATACCAAGTGAAGTCTATGGTCATGATCTATGGGCTCACTTGTATAAGGAAGATATTGTTGAAGTTTTAAAGTTGGAAAAGATTGGAGATACGGCGCTTGAGTTGTGTATGAGGTATTACTTTCATCATCATGCAATATTATCTGAAATCAATTGAATTTCAGTATTATTTCTAATTTAAATCGTTTCAGTTATCTTTACCATGATTATGGACGCTTCGGATTCAAATTTGGGTTTATTAGACCGTCGTCCACGACAAGCATTCGAGACATGAACTCAAGAGTTTCTATTTTGACGTCTCGGTTGACAATGCCTGATAGCTCATCCTTCTTTTGCTATTTTCTACCATATTGTGATCCACAAGAGTAAGTATTCAACTAAATTTTGTATTTAATAGTTTTTAGCTACTTTTATGATTTAACTTAACTTGTTTTAAATCATGTTCTTGAAGGAGTCACTGGATGTTGTGTGTGCTTTTTCCACGACAAAATTTGGTATATTGGCTAGATTCAATGGCTGGCATGGTTCGATCAGATGTTCGGCGATTAATTGAAAAGTAAGTATAAAATATTAAATTATTATTTTTTATTTTAATGTTTATACTTCAAATGTCAGTAAACATTTTTTGTGTTTTGAAATTTAGGACTTTTACCAACATTCAAAATATGAATGGATCCTCTTCACAATCTAGATCGACCACATGGATAACAGTCGAGGTAATTAATTTAATTTCTAGCATATTTTTACAATTACAATTTGGATGAAATATACTAACATCCTGTGTTTTTATGTTTGTAGTGTCCACGACAACCAGAGAGGACGGACTTATGTGGTTATTATTGCATACGATACGTTCGAGATATCATTAAGTACGTCCAAGAAAATAATGGACAGCTTCATGATAATTTTGGTGATGTAAGTTTCATTTTTTCGTAGTCTTTTTAAAATATATACAATTTACATTTATATAAAAACGAGTTTTGATGTGGAAATAGGTGTTTCCAAATGGACGGGAAAGTTATCCGTCTTACGTTATGAATGAAGTAAGGGACGAATTCTCTTATTACATTCTTGATTGTCCCGCTCAAGAATATCAATGGAATTAACGAGGTAATTTATATAATTATTCAATATCATTGATTCAATGAATAATATATGTGTTGTGACAAGTTTTCTAACTCGTGTAATTATTTTTGTAGGTTTAACATGAAAAAGAAGCTAGGGATGAATTGTGTTTTGTTGCTTTTATCATGTTATTACTTTTGTTTATCATGTAATTGTGGAAAACAATGTATACTTTGTTTATGATGTATGAAATGTGATGTTGATCTTTTGAGTTGTGAGCATTGTGGGCATTGTAAATTAAATGATCATCTTTCAAACCTGTGAAGTAAACAATGATCAGTTTTTTGCAGGGTTTGGCTTTCTGAAAAACAAAACCAAACGTGAAAAGTAAAGCAAATATACAACAGCGCTCATTTTAAAAGTCGCTGTGAAAAACAGTATTTTACAGCGCTTATTTGTATAAGCGCTGTAAAATACACATTTTTAACAGCGCTTATAACATAAGCGCTGTAAAATGTGTTACTCCGAGTGAAATTCTAGTACACTTATTACAGCGCTTATTAAAAGCGCTGTAAATATGTGTTAAAGAATGTAATTTTTATATATTTCTACAGCGCTTTATTATAGAAGCGCTGTTATATATAGATATTTACAGCGCTCTTATATAGGCGCTGTTAAAGAGTGTTCAGATCTACTTTTTTTAATTTTACCCTATTTCGTTTCTTTTCTTTCCGCACTCACACGTCGTCTCTGCCTTGGAACATAAATTAATCTCAACCCGATGAGTCATCCGTTTCCGTCTTGTTTATAATATTTGTTAAAAGTAAGTTTGTTTGAATTTATTATTTAGATGCGCGTATGATTATCCATATTTTAATCGTCTTGCATGTTGCTTATCTTATTCTAGGTATTTCAATTCCGATTATTATCAACCTTGTTAGTCATAATGAATCGAAGTTGGATGTGTTTAAATCGTTTGTCCGTTGGTTATGAAGAAGGAATAAGAGGGTTCTGTCAGTTTGCTAAGGATTTTGCAGATCGGAACGATACTGAATATGTGTTTTGTCCATGCACTGATTGTTGGAATAACAAAAAAATAAAAGTCGGAGATCTTCACAAACATCTGTTGTTAAAGGGGATTGATCCACAATACAAAGTTTGGCATTTACACGGTGAATGTGAGACAGCTAGCTCTCCCGGCCCCCAGATGGAACATCATGGATTTAATGAAAATATGGACTGGGAGGATGACAATCTAATTGGAATGGTGAATAACATTGAGAAAGAGATGAACGTCGGGTCTTCTGTCATTGAAAAACTTAAATCTGATTCTGAGACACCTTTGTACGATGGTTGCACAAAATTTACCAAACTTTCAGCAGTGTTAAAGTTGTTTAATCTGAAAGCAAAGAATGGATGGAGTGATAAGAGTTTTACAGAGTTATTGACATTGGTATCAGAAATGCTTCCAGATCCGAACACATTACCTACTCGTACTTATGACGCGAAGAGGGTAATGTGTCCTATGGGAATCGAATACGAAAAAATTCATGCATGTCCAAACGATTGTATTTTGTTTCGAGGTCGGTATAAAGATCTAACTGAATGTCCAATTTGTAACACTTCAAGATATAAACCGAACAAAGCACCCAGTATCAGTTCAAAAGGCGCACCGTCTAAAGTGTTGTGGTATTTACCTCCAATTCCAAGATTTCAGCGTCTTCTTTTCAATCTCAGATGACGCTACTAATTTGCGATGGCATGCCGAAAAGCGTGTTGAGGATTATATGATGCGTCACCCGGCTGATTCAGTTCAATGGAAGACTTTTGACGAAACATTTCCTCAATTTGGATGTGATCCAAGAAACTTGCGTTTAGGTTTGTGCACTGATGGAGTGAATCCGTTTGGAAATCTTAGTAGTCAGCATAGTACATGGCCAGTCATATTGGTTATTTATAATCTTCCACCGTGGTTGTGCATGAAGCGCAGATATATGATGCTCTCATTATTGATTTCTGGGCCTCGGCAGCCGGGGAATAACATTGATGTTTATTTACAGCCATTGATAGATGATCTAATTCTTTTATGGGATAAGGGTGTCCCTACTTATGATGTATCTAGAGACGAGTTTTTTGATATGCGAGCGATGTTATTTTGCACAGTCAATGATTTTCCTGCATACGGTAACTTGTCCGGGTACAAGATAAAAGGATACAAAGCTTGCCCAATATGTGGAGAGAATACACATTCTCAACATCTTAAAAACTGTAAGATATACATGGGACACAGGCGTTTCCTTCCGACCAATCATTCCTACCGTCGAAAGAAAGCTTCGTTTAATGGGAAAGTTGAGTTTGAAAATGAACCGAAACCAGCTTCTGGCAAGGAAATACTTGATACTATTTGGGAAGTTCCTAATGTTTTGGGAAAACGAGGACGTAATACTGTTGATGGTTTGTGGAAAAAGCGATCTATATTTTTTGATCTCCCATACTGGTATACCCTTACTGTTAGACATTGTATTGACGTTATGCATGTGGAGAAAAATATTTGTGATAGTCTTATCGGTACCATTCTTAACATTCCTGGAAAGTCAAAGGACGGTGTTAAGGCTAGATTGGACATGCTTGAAATGAACATTCGTAAGGAGTTAGCTCCCGAACAAAGAGGACAAAGAACCTATCTACCACCTGCGTGTACGACTTTATCTAAAACTGAAAAGATTAGTTTTTGTTCTAGTTTGAAGGGTGTTAAAGTTCCTTCGGGTTTCTCGTCAAATATTTCAAGTCTGGTTTCCATGAAAGACATGCGTCTTGTTGGTTTAAAATCTCATGATTGTCACACATTGATGCAACAGCTGTTGCCTATCGCAATTCGTGGGATATTGCCTGAGAACGTGAGATCTGCTATTACAAGATTGTGTGTTGTTTTCAGCTCTTTGTGTTCTAAGACTGTTGACCCGCTTGACTTAGACGAACTCCAAAATCAAATTGTTGTTACTATCTGTCAGCTTGAGATGTATTTTCCTCCCTCATTTTTTGACATTATGGTTCATTTGACTATTCATTTAGTACGGGAGATAAAATTTCTTGGACCGGTCCATATGAGATGGATGTATCCTTTCGAAAGGTACATGAAAACCTTAAAAGGTTATGTGAGAAATAGACATCGACCTGAAGGTTCTATGGTTGAAGGATACATTGCCGAGGAAGCAATTGAGTTTTGCTCACATTATTTGGGCAATATTGAGTCTATTGGGATTCCAAAGCCGCGACACTTTGATCGTCTTCAGGGGAAAGGAACAATTGGATTTCAAGTTAAAGTTGTTCCTCGATCAGAGTTGCATGACGCCCATTTCTACGTGTTGCGGCAGGTTGATGAGATCGAGCCCTTTGTAGAACGTCATTTGCAATTGATAAGGTCATCTAATCAGGGAAAATCTGAAAAGTTGATCCAAAAAAAGCATTCAGAAGAGTTTGCTTCTTGGTTGAAAGACGACGTTTTAAGTTCAAATGTGTCTGATTTTGTGAAGTCTCTTGGTGTTGGGCCTAGTTGCGCCGTTCATTCTTATAGAGGGTATGATTTAAATGGTTATTCTTTTTACACGAAAGATCAGGATGAAAGAAGTTCAGTTCAGAATAGTGGCGTGACAATTGTTGCTGATACAATTCATGTGTCTAGTGCCAAAGATAAGAACCCTGTAAATGCCGGTGTGAATTATTATGGTGTTATTGAAGACATATGGGAAATAGACTACGTAGAAGTTCGGATACCTGTTTTCAAGTGCATATGGGTGCATAGTTCGAATGTTCGTATTGATGAATTCGGCATGACATTTGTTGACTTTCGTAGAGAAGGATACAAAGACGAGCCTTTCATCATGGCTGAGCAAGCTAAACAAGTATTTTACGTCAAGGATCCCACAAACGAACATAAATATATTGTCGTTCATGGAAAACAACATATTTTCTTCGAAGATGGTATGGATACAAATGATTACTCTGAAGATAGTGCAGCGGTTTGTAGCACCATTCCAAACAATTTCGAAGACGTTGGTGAATTTCAACAGAGAAGGGATGATCACAATGAAGGCATATGGATTGAAAAACAATGTAAGAATTCCGAATATTTTTCAAAATATTATATATTTGTGAAGTTGTGTTTAGATTTATATATATTTAATTTACTTATTTTGCTTGGTGTTTTTAATACAGGATTTTGGTGATGAGCACGCTATATAAAGGATATGTATTCAAACTTTTTTATGATTTGGAATTAAGCAGGTAATTAATGTGTTGAAAATTCTTACTTTATAAAATTTAAATTATTTTATTTTTTTATCGTGTATATTGTGTCCTTATGTTTAATTTTTTCATGCAGCTGGTATTCTCGGGCGAGATAATATGGATTGGTGAAGATTCAAAATTATTAGATGATGTTTTAATATAGCTTGTGTTTATTGTAATTTAAGTAATTATCAATGATGATTAATAAAAAAACTGCTCTGTTTTAATAAAAAAAACTGCTCTGTTTTACATATTACAGCGCTTTAATAAAGAAACGCTTTGGTATATATCATGTAAATAAAATAAATAGCCTGTTCATAGTTTAACAGCGCTTATAAAAACAGCGCTGTAAAAAATATTTACCACAGCGCCTTACCAAAAAGCGCTGTTGTAATTAGGGTTCTAAACCCTGAACCCCGAACCCTAACCCTCAATCCAAACCCTAATTATAACAGCGTTTAAAACATAAGCGCTGTAATATATATTTAAAATAATAATAAAATAATTAGTTTTAACAGCGTTTATAAATAATAAACGCTGTAAATTATATATTACAGCGCTTATTTTACATATAAGCGCTGTAAAATATATATTTACAGTATTTTCATGTTTTAAAAATCAGGTAATATATTTTTTAGGTTTTTGTTATCTTAAGACATTAAAAACTCAATTAGTAACATTCTATTAATTAAAATATCATGAGAACATTAATAAGCATTTGAAATCATTGGCATTTGAATATTTGTCTGTGTCTCTTTATAAGCAATAAGTTGAACATTGTACATTTTGATCAACAAAACTTTTCACTAATAAAAACACATCAAAAATGCAAATGATTTTTTTTTTTAAGTAAATGAGTTATAAGCTTCATTTATAAAACTTCCAACTAAATTTGTTTCATAATAATCAATGAATTCTGAAGAAAAAAAAAACAAATAAATACTGTTTATAACAGCGCTGATAACATAAAAGCGCTTTAGTAAATTGAATACCACAGCGCTTATATCACATAAGCGCTGTAATAAATGTCTCAGTAATTCGATTTCCTTAAATTAAAATTATTTATTTACTTTTTACAGCGCTTTTTTATTTGAAGCGCTGTTGAATATGTTAAATTACCTGATTGGTCGAAACAGTTTCTCGCAGATTGTAATCCCAATCGTTGTTTAACCTAATCTAACGGTCCATATTAAATATTAAAAATTCAGAATTTTAAGTCACCCGCACAAATTTCCCGCTATAGTCTTTCTATATATATCCAAATATGCAACAAAGTTTACATTGAAATTTTCTTTCAAACATACTATTGTTCTTGTCGGATGTTTTAATTTACGGTCCAAAAAGCTTTGTTTCGCATAAACTTCCCGTTTCAAGTAAGGAATCCCACTCTTATTTCTTAAACCTTTGTGTTTTATACTTTTCGTTAAACTTTTTTGTTCTTTGTTTTATATTAACTCTATTCTATTCTTCAATATATTTTTTGTAGATTTGTTGTATGATATATGTCGAGGACGATGAGCCAATTCAAGACGAGCAAATGATGTTTATTCAAGACGAGCAAATTCAAGACGAGCAAATACAGTACAAAGGCCATAGTTTTGTCCATAATATTTAAGTTTTGTCCATAGTTTTGTCCATAGTTTTGTACAAATTCAGAATGTTAAATTGTGTTTCCATTTTATTGTAAAAGTACGATCTAAATAAAAAATAAAGAAAATTACAATCAAAACTGATTCCCATAAAAGCGGTTATTAATATTATTAACTTTCCAAAACTGTCTTCTCAAATCTCCGTAACTATAATAAATCTTAATGCGCTTAATTAAGATTTTTTTTAATTCAAATCTTATATTTAACAGCGCTTAATTAACAAAAAACGCTGTAAAATTACTAACATTTAACAGCGCTCATATATATAGAGCGCTGTAACATGTTTAAACTTTTTACAGCGCTCATTAATAAAACGCTGTAATATTTTATATTCGAATTACTAAATTTTCAAATTAAAAAATTAATAAATATTTTACAGCGCTTAAAGAAAAACGCTGTGTAATAAATTAAATTAAACGACCTCGTTTTTGTTATATCGCTTGGTTGTGAGTGATAATTTTTAACAGCGCTTTATATATAAACGCTGTAAGAGTTTTATAAAATAACAGCGCTTGTTTTTTATTTTTAACAGCGCTTATTGAAGCGCTGTTGAAACGGGTGCTGTTGTAAATCAAATATTTATTACAGCGCTTTTTAGAATACAGCGCTGTTGTTTAAGTCTATTTATTACAGCGCTTATTGTGTAAAAGGCGCTGTTATAAATAGACATAAACAACAGCGCTTTATTTTAAAAAGCGCTGTAATAAATATGTGATTTACAACAGCACCCGTTTCAACAGCGCTTCAATAAGCGCTGTTAAAGGGCAAAAAAGAGCGCTGTTATAAACATAATCTGTAGTAGTGTGTGTATAACACAATTGCATCCTTTACTTGGTATTTTTCATATTCACCGAGATTCGCGTTGATCGAAGCAATAAGATTTGTAGCTTTAAGATCTGTAAGGTAATGTCGACGCAGTGCTTTGAGAATTCCATACTCAGGCTTAGTAATTCCTTGCAGTGACATGCTAGTGCCATTAGTCATAGCAACACATGGTGAGTTATGAACTTTTCACTATGCCATTTTTAACACTACGCAACATAGAGAAATTGATGTTGCATAAACACATGTTGCATTAGCCTACCGCGACATTTAAGTTGACGTTGCAAAAGAGGACACGTTGCCTTGGATAACTTTCAGAATATACACTAACGCAACGAATAAACATATGTTGCATAATTCAAAATGATACACTAATGCAACATTGATAGAGCACTTTTGTATGCTGCTTATATCCTTTACACTGCTTAGATTCTAACATATTTAGTATAAGATTACGCTTTTGGTGTAGTTTTGTATCTCAGGTTGATTAGAAGAATTAGAACAAAAGTGCAACAAGAAGGCTGAATCTCGGAACAAAAGACAACAAAGTAACAAGAGCCAAAGACCAACGAGCGCGCGAGTAGTGTGGCGCGCGAGTATGGGTCGCGCAGAGCAGAGCAAAACGATAACAACAACAATCAGAGAAATATCCGTAGCGATGACGTCATCATGCGCAAAGAATATTTCTAAGTTCGGTTTTTGGAGATCAAGATATTCCCAGAGCTGATTTTTAGGGATAAAGATGATTTCCTACATATTTTCTTGCCTAATTATTCGTGGAAACCCTAGGAGGCAAGAGTATAAATACAAAGCTTCAAAGAAATCACAAGAGGCTGCGCAGAATGAGAGAAGCGGCTCAGAGCAGAATTCAGACCTAGCTGTGCGTGCGAGCTGCCGACGCGAGCAAGACGACGCGTCACTCAGATTTGCATTGTTACTTTAGTTGTTTAATAATTATTCTTGAGATTTATACATTCAGTATGTCTAGCTAACTTACTGAATTCGGTTTGATTCAGATCTATGAATGACATGTTTCGAGGTTTTGTTCTTAATTGCCTGATAAGTTTAGTATTATTATTCCAAGCTCAATTGCATGATAAATAGGTTAGACAATTAAACGAAGCCTTGCACCGCAGACTTAGTTGTAGAATCTATTATCTATAGTTAAACTATCAGAAGTACGTGACTGTGAATGATAGGAGTAACATTAGAATAGTTGATAGCTACCTTGACCGGATTCGTGGTCGACTAGACTAGATTGAGTAATAATATCATACGGACTTTGACCGAAATGTATGTGTAGGTTATTAAGCTGTGACAGGACCTTAACCTACGTGAACATTATATCATGTATCTTTAGTAACCGGTGATAAACATGGAAATTCATAGTGAAGAATCTGAACCGAGCTCATCTCTGTTATTTTTATTAACTACTTTATAACTGCTTTCTGACCTGTGCGCCAGTTTCACTTGCAAAACTGTTTTCTTTTCTTTTAATTGCTTTCACTCACAAACCCAATCTTTAGTTGTAGGTCCAAAGACGACTTCTCACCGTTCCCTGTGGATTCGACCCCAGCTTGCCAATACTATACTAAGTAAGAAAGCTGGGATAAATTTGCAGCACTCAATGACGTGCTCGTCAATACAGACACGCAACATCATAATGTATGTTGCGTAACACGAAGTAGGGAAAACTTGTTGACTTTTCAACGTCGTTGTAAATAAATCGTATAAGTGTTTTATGATGGTCTGTGTGGGGTTGTTTGTTCTCGTTCGGTTACGCAACATACGTAGTCTTTATATGTTGCAAAAGTATGTTTACATTAATGATCAAACTATGAAGGGAAATGAGGAGGGAATATTGAGGGGGAAAATGTACAAGAACGAATAATGGGTAAGAGGGAAATATTTCGTGGAATAAAAAAGAGGGAGTAAAAAGAAGAGGGAAAGTGTGAAAGAAAATTGATAATGAATATTCTAATTTTGATCCAACAACTTATATTAACTGACTTAAATAAAAGAATTGTGGTTATTACTTGATTGAATAATATAAATTCAGAAAATTTGTATACACATCATATTTTACCACACTTTCTTTTTGATAAAAATATTGTAATGCACATTCAAACATTATATATACATCAAATTTTAAGTTTAAGGCATATGGTACATGATTAAAAGTTAAAAGTTTAGAGTATACGGTTAATACAGGGTGTAGAATATATATAGGGTATAGGGTATATAGTTTTGGGTTTTGGGTATAGGGTTAAGGGTTAAGGTTATGAGGTTGGGGGTATAGGGTTTGGGGTTTGAGATATAGGGTTAATGGTGTGGAGTTTGAGGTATAAGCCAAAGAGTTTCGGGTTTGGGGTATAAGCCTAAGGGTTTGGGGTTTGGGGTAAGGTTTGGAGTATAGGTTATATAAAGGGTTTATGGTTTGAGTTTGAGATTTAGAGTTAGCACAAATTCAGCTTGTGTAGCTAGAATGGATGCAATTGTAATGATGCAAACATATGAAGTCATGGATGATAAGTTTCTTAGGTTGTTGTATTACACATTCTAGATTCAACTCTCGCTCCTTCTCTAGAATGGATGCAATAGTTAAGTACGATTCTCAAACTCTCGTTCTATTGAATCATGTTTAGAACTTAAATCCCATAATCTCAACCTCTCGATCTATTGATCGGTAAATCAAGTCCACAATAAAGTTAACCCAAGTAAATTGAGTTTGTCACTCGCGCACATGAAACGCTGCCCTAACCAACATTCATGAACTCTAAACAACCTAAGCTCAACTCTCGTTCCTTAGGCATTCGAAATTCAGAACATAAGATAGGGAATAAAAAAATCTTCATACATGCACTTCAATGTGAATGATAAAAATTGAATCTTGCATTGCAATCCAACCTTAGACACTCATAAACCAGTACTACAATGTAAGGTACAATTAAAATAAAGTGCATAAACATAAAGATAGGTAGAGTAGAAGGTTTGTTAAGTCTTCTCTCATGGTTTCCGTCCCGAATCTTGAGGTTTCTTGGACGCATTCAGTGATCTTTGCCTAGGGTTTCACCCCTGGGAGGAGTCACACCAGCTGCTGAATGTTTGTAGCTTTTAATTTATATGTGCTCAACTGTAGGGCTTTTTAACCTAGCTTGAAATTTGGGCCCATGTTCTGTTCAGTTTAGTTTCCAACCCGAAACTCCCTTTACCTCCCCGAATTTGAACTCGGTACAAACATAGAAGTTGTAGATAATTGAAACAGCTTTCCAACAAGATATAAACCGCCTCAATCGGACATCTATATTTTTTGCAATTTTCTCAAGATTGATTGATCAGGCTGCCTCTTCGAGCTGCCACTTGCTCAGATGAGAAAAGTATCAAATGATCTCACAATATAGCGGAACAAACGATAAATTAAGGTATACCACGGACAAATACATAGTATACTTGTCTGTACATCAAAATACCCCACACTTAAGTCTTGTTCGTCCCGAAAAAGTAAACTGGAGATCACGCATCGAGTTAACAAGTTTTATCATGGAAGTAAAAACAAACTCGAAGCCCCATATATAAACCCTTCTACTCTTTTTGTTCAATAGCGAAATTAATGCAAAATGAAACTAATTCTAACTCACTATCGTAGGAATCATGGATGCATTTAGCGTATGCATCAAGCCTTTAAACCTCTAAGCTTCCTTAGAGGACGAGTTATAGTCTCGTGAGAGTTTTCAGAAAAGGAATACTCAGAAATCCAACTTGTATTCATCCATATGAGTTCGAAAATTCAGATTTTGTTCACTAAGCACGTAGTCCGTTTCAGTCCGCATAAAATCAGAATTGTGCATATCAATCACTTCACGCAAACTCTAAGAATCATTCCACTTATTGCGATAACAAATATTCACCGAATCAAAGTCATAACTAGCATTCATCAAACTCAAACTTTAGCTCAATTACCTATACAAGAAGTATGAAATATAGCATTGCTCACACAAAAATTCAGTCAAATCATCCACTTATGCTATGTAAGCGCAAGTCCATAAGCTTATAACAACAAACTCATTCTCAAACTTTAGACAATACATCATAAACCATAAGAAAAGAGGAGTTTTGACTTTTGAAATATACTCATACAAGTTTTGATGCTTAAGTAATAAATACGAGGGTCATACCTTAGCATCTCTTTGAAAAGCGTAATGCAAATATCTTACTCACACACATGCAAAAGAACTTGCGGATTAGGTATAAAGTCAAGTATCAAGCGGGTTAATGTTATTATTATTTTTGTATTCTATGAATATTTTCTAGGGGAAATTACCTTCCTAACCCTCGGCATTCATGAGAATGTTTCATCAATGTTAATACAAATGCTTTCAAGGGGGAACTTACCTTCCTAACCCTCGGCATTTGTACATTTCTTCCAACAAAATTCAGATTTTTTTCTTTCTTTCTTTCAAATATTATGTTTAACCCCACACTTAAAACTTAACAATGTGCCTACGTGAAATAAAATGAAGCATGTGATGTGAACAAAACAAGTGCAGAAGCTTAACAAGAATGCTAAAGTCACCTAAAAGCATACAAGAACAAGTACGAGTTTATGCATGAAAAACCATTTTGTGCTCGCTAAACTTAACTTCATGTTTCATGCACGGAAAGAGCTTAAGGATGAATCAAACTAAGCTAGTTAAAACATCGAATACATGTGAATACAATCATAGCAACGAATATCAATCAACTTAAAGATGCGATTCGAGAAATCAACGCACAACTCATGCTGAATATTTTTCAAAAAGATACTACATACTTGCTTAGCAACTTTACGACATGTGATCAACTATACAAGGTAGGATGAATACAATGATGTGAGTATAATGCGTTCTAGACAATCAAGTAGCATAGAATCATGTAAAAACAATCAAAACATATGTGCAAACCACCCCACACTTAAAGTTTGCTTAGTCTCTAAGCAATACAACGTGAATAACAAAAGAGGAAGTGTCAAAGAAACTTCTCTCGCATGAAGGTAGTCACTGAATAGTGCTCCAAGTGATCCCGCAAAGTCTGAAACTCAATTCAAAGGTTAGTGCACAACTCATTTCACAATCAAAACAAGCTAGCTATTATAGATATATCAATGCAAAACAAATAGCTAGGAAGAAGGTAAGAAAACAAATGTGCAAACCAACCATACTATGAGTTCACTGGTACGTGTTCGTTTAAAGCCCATGACCACAACACAAAATTCAGCGCATAATGCAACACGAATGTGATGATTCTATGTAATTAACAACTAACAACTAAGAACATCAACGCAAACATACTCATTAGCAAAGTTTAACGTCTTGGCTAAGATGTAGTTGCTGATTTTGAGATGAATGTATCCCCAATCAGTCTTATCTCTTCCTCTTGCGGAAGCGCAGCATTCCCATCATTACTCGGTCTCGGTTTCTTCATATCTACTTATGGTTTTTGATTAGCGAAGACTTGAGGCGATGAGGTAACGAAATTCAGCGTGTGTAGCTAAGGTGAAATGGCGGAGGGATGAGAAGTTTGGTTAGGTGTTGGCAGTGGAAGCTTGTTCTTGCACATTCTTCGCGCGAGCCCTTTTGTTTGAGTTTAAATACCTATCAACAATCAATGAAAGCGTCTATAAGTAAATTTTTTTAACAAAATAGACAAGAATAGCAAGCAAACACGCAATCACAACCAACAAAAAACAAAAAGAGAAGGTGCAGTAAACAAACATAAGCAACACTAAGTAGCAAACTAGTCTAAAGGCAATTCCCCGGCAACGGCGCCATTTTGACGATGGGTTTTAGGGCGAGTATATGAATACTTATCCTAATCACGCGATGTCAAACACATTTATAATTTCTAGGGTGACCTAGGGTCGAGTCCCAAAAGAAAAGCCTAGACTAGCTACAAGCTACCTAGCGCTACTTATGCAAGTTTACGGGGGAAAGATCGAGGATGGTAAGAAGATATTTTTTTGTATAAATAGAATAAAAATGCAGCAAAGACCCTACTTCAATCATAGGTTACAAGATAGCAATGCAATTGTAATGATGCAAACATATGAAGTCATGGATGATAAGTTTCTTAGGTTGTTGTATTACACATTCTAGATTCAACTCTCGCTCCTTCTCTAGAATGGATGCATTACTTAAGTACGATTCTCAAACTCTCGCTCTATTGAATAAGGTTTAGAACTTAAATCCCATAATCTCAACCTCTCGATCTATTGATCGGTAAATCAAGTCCACAATAAAGTTAACCCAAGTAAATTGAGTTTGTCACTCTCTCACACGAACCCTAACCAACGTTCATGAACTCTAAACAACCTAAGTTCAACTCTCGTTCCTTCCTTAGGCATTCAAAATTCAGAACATAAGATAGGGAATAAAAAAAATCTTCAAACATGTACTTCAATGTGAATGATAAAAATTGAATCTTGCATTGCAATCAAACCTCAGACATTCATAAAATCAGTACTACAGTGTACGGTACAATTAAAATAAAGTGCATAAACAAAAAGATAGGTAGAGTAGAAGGTTTGTTAAGTCTTCTCTTAGTGTCCACCCCGAATCTTGAGGTTTCTTGGACGCATTCAATGATCTTTGCCTAGGGTTTCACCCCTGGGGAGGAGTCACACCAGCTGCTGAATGTTTGTAGCTTTTTATTTATATGTGCTCAACTGTTGGGCATTTTAACCTAGCTTGGGCCCATGTTCTGTTCAGTTTAGTTTCCGACCCGAAACTCCCTTTACCTCTCCGAATTTGAACTCGGTACAAACATAGTAGTTGTAGATAATTGAAACAGCTTTCCAACAAGATATAACCCGCCTCAACCGGACATTTCTCTATTTTCTGCAATTTTCTCAAGATTGATTGGTCAGGCTCCCTCTTCGAGCTGCCACTTGCTCAGATTTGCTTGTTTTCGCGCGTTTCCAACTAAAACTGATCCAAATCATTCCAAATCATGTGATATGCATTATCAACTTGAAATAGTATCAAATGACCTCAATAACGGAACAAACAAGAAATTAAGATATACCACGGACAAATACATAGTATACTTGTCCGTACATCATAAATCTAGACCAGTTCCCTTACTATAATAGACTGATCATCCAAGGAAACTACCTTTACGTGATCATAGCTAATTAAGTGCGGGAAAGTTAAAACATTCAGTGCCAACATTTCAACAACAGATATATAGAGTCAACAGCATACTGCGGATATACGATACAACAATTAACAGGGAAAAACTGTATATTTTTCTTTATGGTCCGAGGTGGCTACAACTGTTTGACCTGCCATTAGAGTAGCCACTGTGTATGCAACAGAATTCGAATCATGAGTGAGTTCAAGCGGTATTAGAAATTGACCAGTCTCAACCTAAATCAACTTTAACGGATATAGATGGTGAAAATGAAACAACGATTCTCAAAATCAACATCATTGGAGTTTTCCACGTTATCAAGCAACCGAATGGTCAAATCAACACTAAGTTGCATTGGACTTGGAAAACTACGCAAAAATAACAACAAAAACCTAAATCAACTATAAACCTTAATATAACAAAAACGATTACTCCAACACAGAACGATTCTCGCCCGAGCAAATTTGAGACCCAACCGAGCAGGGAGTGAAGCCCCCGAACATCAAGGTTCAACATTCAAATAGTTGGTCGACCGAGTAGAATTGTCAAAACAGAAGTTGCTCGGCCGACTAGAGCAAAGACTTACCACGGTCAACTCCAGCAAAGACTTGCTCGACCCAAGCAGAACTTGCCCGGCCGACTAGAACGGGGGATTTCTCTTAAGCAAGGTCGAAGACGTTTACTCGGCCGAAGAGACTTTTACTCGGCCAAGCAGCGAGATAGAATCGATACATTAAAAGTCAGAGGGTTTCACACGGGCTGGGTAAAAACTTGCTCGGCCAAGCAAGATCAACCCTGCCGAGCAAAACCAAGTCTGCCGAGGACTTTGCTAAGCTGATCATGGGTCTGCTCGGGCAAGGACATTTCTGCTCGACCGAGCAGAATTTCTCCCAAATTTTGTTGCTCGGCCGAGACAGTTGTTGCTAGGAGAGCATTTCGAATTTTTCCAGAGTATAATAACGTTTTGCCTCATTCAAACTCGGGGCCTTGACATTGACAACTAAAATTGGAAAACTAGAATTTTGAAGTTTTGAAGATCAAGTGCAATTGAAGGAATAAAAGATCATAGGAGTGAAGATCAAGCATCCAAATCCTTTCTACAACTCTAGTTTGATATGAACTCTCTAAATTTCTACTTCTTAGTTGTTGTTATTTTCATTTCCATAATGAGTAGTGAGTAGTGATTGATTACGGATCCTATGGATCCCTAGTTTTATGCATGTATTTGGATGATGATGTATTTGTTATGCAATTGAAATTAATTTCATGTATTGGCTACATTTATTACAAGTTACAAATTAAGTGTTTGTTGAAATGCTTGAGTGTAATTAATTAAGCCTAATCAATGATGTATGAATGAAAGTTGATATTGAGTTGGTTAGAGAGCCTTGCATGAATTTCTATCTTTATCTTGACATGAGAATGTAAGATTGAGTTAGAATGACTAGCTTAAATTTCCTATGTAGTGTAAACTCTCCCAATAGATTGAGAGATTGAGGGAGAGTCCATTACTTAAGGAAGGCCAATAGATTGAGAGATTGAGGCCTTCACATTAATGCACCTCTTAATTCTAAGGATGAAATGAGAATTGAACTTGGAGAGTGCCCTCACTATGGTTTCAACAAATGGCAACTCCTTCAAAGCTTCTACGATGGAATGGATCAAGAAGCACGAAACTTCATGGATCAAGCTAATGGAGGAGGAATTATGGACCTCACCACTATGGAAGGCTTCAAGATCATTGAGAAGCTTGCAAGGAATAGCCACCAATGGGGTGGAGACCGAAACCACTTGAAGAAGAAGGATAAGGAATACTCCTCCAAATCCGTTACTATGGAGGACTTTAACTCATTGGCAAAGACCGCGAACTCTCTAGCTCCAAGCCTTGGAAATTTTAACATGAACAAACAGAAGGAAAGATGTTCATCAAGTTCAAGTAGAAGAAGATCAAGGATGTCTCATGAAGCAAGAGAAGTATGAGTAAGTGAGCTATGTGCCTCAATCCATCCTCTATCAACTTAGATCCCAAACCCAACAACTTCGATTCCATGAAGACCCAAATTTCCCTAGAAGACCTACACCACCATTGGGTGAAAGGCCTCCACCAAACAATATCAAGGAAAGAGCTCTTCAAGCTACATCCCTCCACAACAAAGGAACAACTGTGAAGGAGGAAATGCGTACCCTAGAAGAGACTACCAAGGTGGAAGTAATCAAGGTCAAGGGTATGTGCAAAGACAAGAAGACAAGCCTCCACAACCGATAGTCCTTTGATTGCAATGATGGCACAAATGGCCGCTACACAAGCTCAAAAGGACACCCAAATGATGTTCCAAAAGATGGAGCAAAAGTTTGATCAACTTCATGCACATACCAAGATGCTAGAGACACAAATTGCATAACAAGCGTCCTCTTCAAGCCAAGGATATCAAGGAAAACTCCCCTCTCAACCGGATGTTAACTCTTTTGAGACTATCAATGCCATAACTTTGAGGGGAGGAAAAGTATTGGAGGATCCTCAACCAATGGAGATTGTTAAAGCACCAAAGAAGAACAAGGAGGTTGAGGTCCAAGAGGAGTGTTCTTCGAAACTTAAGGAGAATGAATTGGAAGAGAAACCTAGCTATACGGAGCCACCTCCTTACATTCCAAAGGTCCCATATCCCCAAAGGTTGAAGAAGCAAAGTGAGGATGCTCATGGAAAGAGGTTCATGGAAATTCTCAAAAAGATCAATGTGACAATACCCTTTCTTGAGGTACTCTCACAAATGCCTTCTTATGCTAAGTTTTTAAAAGAAGTACTTTCCAATAAGCGTAGCATACTTGAGAATGATGATGTAGCCCTAGATGCTAATTGTAGTGCAATCATTCAAGATAACATGCCTAGGAAGTCACTTGATCGAGTTCATTTACAATTCCTATTGCTATTGGTGATGTGCATGTTGCTAAGGCATTATGTGATATAGGAGCTAGTATCTCATTAATACCATTCTCACTCTTTAAGAAAATAGATATGGGTGAATTGACTCCTACTACTATAAGCTTGAGGTTAGTCGATAGGTCCTTTAGGTCTCCTAAGGGGATTCTAGAGGATGTGCCTATTAAAGTAGGACAATTCTATGTGCCCGTAGACTTTTATGTGCTACAAATGGATGAAGAACATGACATTCCAATCATACTTGGTAGACCTTCTTGAATACCGTTAGAGGTATAATTGATTGTGGAGAAGGGACTATTGAACTAATGTTGGTAGTGAAAAGATAAAATTTCATTTGAAGAAAGTTCTTAGCTCCCATACTAATGCTCTAGAATGTCATTTCTTGCACACATGTGACCTATCCTTTGATTATAATGCTTGGATACACTATATTCTTTTGAGAATGAGCTTATGAATGAAGACATAGATAGCATCTCTTTCTCCTCCCTCATGGATGAAGCCTTAGAAATAATGCTAGTGGATGAAGTGGAGGAGGAATGTATCTAACAAGAAGAGAAACCAAGTGAGGTACAACCAACTCAAACTCCTAGAGAAGGTAAGGAATTTGATAGGAGTGGCACTAGAATAGTTAATCACTAACCTTGATTTGACCTTACTCTTCATTTCGAACTTACACCGAAAATCACAAAGTAAAACACAATTTTCAAGAGGAATTTCACCGAACCAATCACCTATGCTAGCAATGGCTAGTCCATAAGGTCAAGGTCAAGAATTCTTGCCCAAGAATTGGATACACGTCGTAATCCATAAGAGTAGAGGAATTCCGGATGATTACGAGATATTTCATGAATTTTTCTCTCAAAAGCATGTCATGCCTACGTACAAAGTACAAGGATCGTCCTTAAGCAATTCTCAATGGTTATCACTCGACAGCTTCACTCGTGTCGCAAAATTATTTAGGCAATAGCAAGGACTTAAGTGGGAAACAATATATTTTCTTATATTTTAGTTTTTTTCTTTCTTTTTCAGTCAAACAAGATACTTTCAGGGGGAAATAAATTTTATTTTCTTTCCTAACCCTCGGCAAATGTTTTTTTGTTTTTTTTTGTCAAAGCAGATACTTTCAAGGGGGAAATAAATTTTATTTTCTTTCCTAACCCTCGGCAAATGCTTGACTTTATCGGATAACCCCACACTTAAGACTTGACTAGATGCCAAAATATTAACTCGAGTGTTACAACAAATGCACCATATACTACGAGATATGCTTAAGTCACCTAAAGGCAATACAATAGCTTTATGAAATACTATCCATGTTTCGTTCAAAAATTTCCTCTATGAAATTGGATAAAACTTTGCTTTTCTCAAGGTGTCATGTCAAAATTTTTCCTAACGAAAAATCAAATTAGGCAAGCTCTTATGTTGAGTCACAAAAAATGAATTTTCTATCATGAAAATCTTCAATTCAAAAAAAATTTCAATTCATGAGTTTATTCTGCAAACATTTTTAATCTAAGTGCTTGATCTTGTTTTAGAATGTTTAATTGACATTTTTCAACGTGTTTTTCATTTAAATAGTAGGATGTATGCAAATTTTGAAAAGTATGCAATGTATATATCATGAAAATTTGTATGCATACTACTCCCCACCCCGCACTTAAAAATTTGCTTAGTCCCTAAGTAATAAATTAAGATTAAAGTGTAGAGATACTTAGCTGGTTGTCGAGTATTTCGTTCTTGACATTATTCTCCGTATCCTGACTTTCCAATGCGCTGCACATGTATCATTCTTGCAATGCTAACAAAGATTTTCATTATATAACGAACAAAGCAAAGCATGATAGATAATCAAGTTAAAATGTTCAAACAAGTGCAAACGTCAAGTACTCGATCAATCTGTGGTCGAGTAGTGAAAGTTGGTTTTTATGGGTTGTTTTGATTGTTTCTTTGAGAGATATCGGGTGTTTCTAAAGTTTCAAAAAGTTGTTTCATTATCAGATCTATTCGTTGTCACCTACGTTATCTTCTGCATCTACGAATTCTTCATCTTCTTGAGCATTTTCTTCGGTCGAGTGATGCAATGTAGGTCGAGGTGGTGATCGGTATCCTTCACACGAGGTGTGAGTGAACAATGTCTTCATCATTTCTCCTTGCCAAATAGTCATGTCAGTATACCAACTAGTGATGTCCCTTTGCCATGCAATCATATTTCTAGAGTTTCTTAAAGCTCATCAAATGAGTTGGTCTCGGGTGGTGGTGAGTCGGGACGAATATCATCATTGTCCTCGTCTTCGGGTAAGACAATAATATATCCTCCGCTGAGTTTTATCTTCTTATCAAGTCCACGACTTAGTAACTCGACCTCCCCTAGTATTTGTTTCGGTAATGCTTTTCTTAGGTCGAGTGAAAATCCTACATGCTTAGCTAGCATGGTAACAAAATGTCCCCCACCGATGTACAATCCTTTGAATGACTTCAATAGACATTCTTCAAGTGTTCGAGTGATGCAAGTGAGCACATTGAACGGAAGATCCTCGTGCATACAACATATTACATCCAAATCATCCTTGTTCACGAATCTTCCCTTATCACTACGAAGGTATAGGCAAGTAACTATGAGACGATATATAAACTTCCATTCCGAACTTCTAATCTTTGTAGCCGTGCTGCCCGACTTATAATTCATACTACCGTTTGTGATTTCTCTCCAAACTATGTTCCTCATATTCTTAGTGATCGGTAAACATGGTTCGCAATGCTCTAAACCAAATGCAATTCTTAAATCATCACTAGAGAGAACAAAGTCCTTGTTTCCCAAACGAATTTTCCATTCTTTCACAACTTCTACCTTGTGACTTTTTAACTCGACCACTCTCCATTTGGTCTTAAGTGAATATATAAATTCGCGCACTACCTTTTCGTACACGCCCGGATCATCACCAAACACAAATCCTAATTCATGGTTCTTAAACCTCGGCTCAATCTTATCAAAAATCAACACCACTTTGTCTAGAAATTCAATGTCCGGAAATAAAGGAGTAAAGACCTTGAAATTCCTAAGCTTCTTTTCCCTTACTTTCATCTCCGAGTCTAGTCTAATTTGTGCATTGAACGGATAGGGAGTAGATTTAACAAAAGAGGCGTTGTTACCATCAATTGGTCGAGTTGCACTCGAGTCGGCCGGGTGAGGGTTCTCTTCCGGTCGAGTGACTTTCTTACTTGGTCGAGTGTGCTCGACCAAAATTCAGAATTTAATAGAGTTTTTATTTTTTTGTTCAAGGTGTTTTAATTCTGAATTTTATTTTTTTATAACCCTAAATTTGGTAAGTGATAAATTTCCTCTTTATTGAATATTTAATTTTGTTTTCCAAACAAAGACACAATTATTTGTAGAAGAAATACGAAATTAAGGTTTAATCACTCATCGGACTCGATCTCAATTGGTTCTTCACTAGGCTTGCGAAATTCTTTGATAGTCACCCTACGAACCTCATACCACTCAATACCCGAATTGTTTTTCTTAGGCTTCTTGGACCTTGTTTTGCTCGAGGTAGCTTTTTTCTTACCCTTATCTTTGCTTGTATCATTGAAGTTCCCAACCGAGCGCGCGTTCTCGGAGGGGTCTTCTTCCTCAGTTACATCCTTATAGGCAAATTCCAAGTTAGCGGGTTGTTTGGCTAGGAATGCTAGTTTCCTTAACAAGTTAAAGTCCAATTCACGAAATTCTGTGTATCTCTCGGGTAGAATAAATTGGCAACCGATGGCTATGCTAGTGATCAATGAAGTACAACCCACGTACTGTGAAGAGTAGTATGCCTGCTGCATACCCTTGAACATGGTTGTAAACACATCAAACCAATTTATTGGTTCATCTTGGTCGAGTGCCCACATAATGTTCAAGTCCTCTCGGGTAACTACATCAACAGTTTCGGGTTGGCAATTTATATTCGTAGCTATCAGACGATGCACGTATTTCCAAACGGGATTCTTAATAGATGATGGTGAAGGATAGTCTCCAATGAAGCCTTGGCGGCTAATGTCTTTCCATAACTGAATTCTTTGTGATTCCGTAGCCAAGTGACAAAATCCTCCTTCAGGAAATCCAACATGTCGATATGCTTCTTGTCGAGTCCAATAAAAGTCCATGTCTTGAATTCTGAATTTCCATCCTTCATAATCAAATGCGAAACCAACTCCTTCAACAGGTTCAAATGAGGCAATGAACTCATAGACAAGTTCCTTATAGCATGGCTTGTTGAAGATAATATCAACGTCGAGTGAAGCTCGGTTAAACATGTCATAAACTTTGGCACTAATGCCAAGGCTTTGCATTGTCTTGTCATTAAGGGCTATCGAGCTCACCAAAGGTTTGAGTCGGTTTTCATCTTCAGCTATTCGTTCATAGGCTCGTGCATGGTCTATGTTGTCAAAGTTTGGTGGGTAAGATGGGTAATAGGTGTGAACAAACTCAATTTGAGTTCTTCGTTGGGAGGGTGCATTGGTCTTTTTGGATAGTAGGTTGGATTGAGACATGTTGCTCGAGTATGCTGAGTTGGTCGAGTTGAATGGTGAATACACCATGATACTCGATCGGTTTTTATATTCTAATGTAGGTTAGCTCTAAGGTCACTCGAGTAGTAACTTACCTAATATAGTGTGATAAATCCATGAGTATATCAAAGGTTTCTATTAATGGAATATTAAATCAAAGATTTAATCTAAGATTTAATATATGGAAGTTTTGAGAATTTATTAGGGTTACTCGAGATATTTTGTTTAGGAAAGAATTGGGCCGAGTGCTCGAGTGGGCTTTGTTGAAAATCTGAATTTTCTAGTTTGGGTCGAGTTGTTTAAGTGTTGTAAATTACTCGACCGGATAATCTATAGATTCGGTCGAGTGAAGCAATGTCCTTTTTGCTTCATTTTGCGCTTGTAAAACTTGGCGATTATAAGGGTAAATGGCAATAGAAAACAAGTACGCGCAAGTACAAGTTGCAAACAACAGAGTACCGCAAACGTTACGGCAAATAGTTTTCAAAGACAAACACAACTAAACAACAAAAAGAGGCTTTCTTAGCACTCTTCCCAATCGAAGCTAGTTCATTCGTTCATTTTCTTCTTTCCTTTCCGGTCAGTACGCTTGGGCATTTCTTTTGCACAAACCCACTCTTTGCTCCTCCTATCCATCAACGTCATCGTGACCAAATGGGTAGTGTCGAGTGGTCTAAAATCTCCTTTGCCTTCAAATCAAAAATATGAGCGTTCTGCGAGGCAAGTGATAAAAGATGAGCAGCCGAGTGCCTTACTCTTTTCCTTGGGGTTGATCATCTTCTTGAAGCGCTCGGTGAAGACATAAAACCAATCAATGGAGTCTCCTCGCTCCATGAAGTACATTAAATCCAAATCTTCCCGAGATACTCCAGCACCTTGGTCAACACGAGTGTTGATGTTTGTTAAAATAATCCGATGGATGTATTTCCATACTCCATCCGTTAGGCATTTGGGTGAGCAATTAGGGTCATACTCGCGCATACCGGTGAGCTTCCTCCATACTTCCAATCTCATCTCATCCGTACAAAACAGAATAACACCTCCGGGTGAGAACCATTCTCCATTCATATATTCCTTCTCCTCCTTGAAAACTTGGGTGTTTATCTCAAACTCCCACGACACGGATTCATTCTCGTTATAGAACGGTTCAAAGCTTGAGAAGAACTCGACCACAAGGTTGTGGTGTGTCGGTTTACCCATCAAATATTCCCACTCGAGCAAGCCGGCATTGATGAATATGTTGTCAACAATCTCATAAATTCCAAGCTCAACGGAGCTTACCACTTCTTTCTTGCTCGAGACACCAAAGAGTTGAGCAAGCCGTGGTTGTTGAAATGGCTTCCTAAAGCTATGCTCGAGAAGTCCTTTGGTAGGATCCCTTCTCAAGAGGATATGCTCCACTTCTTAGTTACCCGACCTCATAGAGATCGAGTTGCTCTACTAGATAGCATTGGTCTCCAGCATGATAAATCTTCAGTCTATGTCCGTTGACCTTAAATGTGTTTCCTTCTTTGTTTAATAATTCCACGTGTCCGTCGTCAAAAACTTTAGATATCTTGAATGGTCCGGACCACTTGGAACGTAATTTTCCCGAAAATAATCTCAATCTAATGTTGTAGAGTAGCACTTCGTCTCCTACTGTAAATCTCTTTTCAATGATTTTCTTATCGTGCCACTTCTTTGTTTTCTCTTTGTAGACTTTCTGATGCAGCGTATTTATACGATCCATCATTGTCTTATTTTCGTTGTTCTTATATGCTTTATTTGTGAAATATTACCTTGTTGTAGTGTTTTGCGTTTCAGGCGTATTTGGAGTGCAATGGAGATTTTGCACGCTTATGGAGCAATTCTAGATGGATTCGGAGCAAGAAGACGAAGAGAAGAAGCGAATGCAGACTGGATGACGTCAGCATGACGTCATCCGCGGACGTTGCTACAATTTTATCCGCGGACCTTACTATATTTCCAGATATTCCTTAAGGGTCCGCGGCTGATATTCAAGAGGGGTCCGCGATCGGCTCGGTCCGGCCCAAATTCTTAAATTCATCATCTTTTGTATTAGGGTTTCACACCTAATACGAGGGCAATCGAGAACGGCGGATGGCAGAGGCTAGTACGGCGATTTCCAGAGCTTAGAGGGGAGAATTGCAATCAAGCTTCAGCCTTAGTCTTCACAATCGATAACTCTTCGAACTCAGTTTTACTATTTTGTTTTGTTACAATGTTTTTCATGAGTAGCTAATTTCCCTACAGTTTGGGGAATTGAGTTGCAACTTTGTATGAGTCCATTGAATAGCATGTTTTAATTTAGTGAATTATGTTCTTGTTATGTATTGCATGCTTTGTTATTTGCCTAACTCAGCCTAGCGGTAAACTTAGGTTTATATCAATTGTATGATATCTAATTGAATTGTCATAGTAGTAAAGCCTAGCGGTGGAGCTATTGTGGTAGTTGGATTAGGTTATTGTTACATCTTCTTGAGACTCTAGCGGGTAATAGAAGATAGAACTAGAATTAGGTAACTACCCTAGCGGGACTATCTGATTAGAACAACTATAATTTACTAGTTTGAAATTTGTCTGGTCTGTGATTACTAGTTGCAACGAGATTCCCTGAACTGTGATTTCTCATTCAATAGTTAAACCTTTAATATTAATTTACAAACCAATCCCAAAAACCCCCCTGATAGGAGTAGAATTAGTTGTAGCATAACTCTTAGACTAAATTACTTTCCCTTGGGTTCGACCCTGCTTACTACTGTACTAGTATTGAGTAGGAATATAAATTTAGATTTGCAGTGTACAACGACGCGCTGTCACTTTCGCGCTTTCGTAGGCTTTACTACTATGACAATTCAATTAGATATCATACAATCGGATCTCCTCGAGTTCATGTAATTGAAGAATACGGTGTTCCCCTGCAGCTCTAGCATCGAAATTCATCTTCTTGATAGCCCACATGGCTTTGTACTCGATCTCTACCGGCAAGTGACAAGCTTTTCCGAAGATAAGTTTGTATGGAGACATACCAATAGGGGTCTTGTAGGCTGTCCTATAAGCCCATAGTGCGTCATCTAGCTTCGATGCCCATTCCTTCCTTGCCCCTGAAACGGTCTTTTCTAAAATAGCTTTGATCTCTCTATTCGAAACTTCTACTTGACCACTGGTTTGGGGATGGTAAGGTGTCGAAATCTTGTGATATACTCCATGTTTTCGAAGCATCTTCTCGAGTTGTTTCCCTTAAAGTGCGTTCCATTGTCTAATGATAGTTTGAGGTACACCATATCTAGGAAATGATCTTCTTAATAGTTTCCTTACGGACTTGGCATCGCATGTGGGTGTGGCTATGGCTTCTATCCACTTAGACACATAGTCAACCGCTACTAGAATGTACTTGTTTCCGTAAGATGAAGGAAAAGGTCCCATGAAATCAATTCCCCATACATCAAAAATTTCTACTTCGAGTATACCCTTCTGAGGCATCTGATCTCTCCTCGAGATGTTTCCCGATCTTTGGCAAGCGTCGCACGATTGAACATACTTATGAGCATCTTGAAAAATAGTTGGCCAATAGAATCCCGACTGCATACTCGAGCGGCTGTTTTGGATGTGGATCCGTGTCCTCCCGAGAATGAAGAATGACATTCGCGTAAGATTCTATGTTGATCTTTTTCTGCTACACACGTACGATATATGCCATCGACTCCTAACTTATAAAGATAAGGTTCGTCCCAATAGTATCGAGTAGCGTCTCGGAGAAATTTCTTCTTTTGTGCATACGTGATCTCTGGTGGTAGTGTTCCACAAACAAGATAGTTCACAAAATCTGCGTACCAAGGGTCTTTGTTTGAGCTGAGTCTATAGATAAAAGTATTCTCCTAGGAATGAATCCTTGATAGGGTCTCCACTTCCTTTATCCTCTAAGGTAGTCTCGAGTCTAGATAAATGGTCGGCTACTACGTTCTCGACTCCTTTCTTGTCTCTGATCTCTATGTCGAACTCTTGCAATAAAAGGATCCATCTAATAAGTCTTGGTTTTGCGTCCTTTTTGTTCATCAAGTATTTGAGTGCTGCGTGATCCGAGTAAACAATGGTCTTTGATCCAACGAGGTATTGTCTGAATTTTTCGAATGCGTAAACTACCGCTAACATCTCCTTCTCGGTTGTGGTGTAGTTTTCTTGGGTTGCATCGAGTGCCTTGCTCGTGTATTGAATGACATGAAGACGTTTATCAACTCTCTGTCCGAGGCATGCTCCAATCGCTCCGTCGCTTGCATCGCACATTAGTTCGAACGGTAAATCCCAATTTGGTGCTCGAACGATCGGGGCGGTTGTGAGTAACTTCTTTAACGTCTCGAACGCTTCATGACATTTATCATCGAACACGAACTTAACATCGTTAGCGAGAAGGTTTGTGAGTGGTTTTGCTATCTTCGAGAAGTCTTTGATAAATCTTCTGTAGAATCCGGCGTGTCCGAGAAAGCTTCTAATACCTCGTACATCCTTAGGCGGTGGAGCTTCTCGATCGATCTTGGCTTTGTCGACTATTCCTCGTTTTGAAACTAGTGTCCGAGCACTATTCCTTCTTGAACCATAAATGACATTTCTCCCAGTTTAGAACTAGGTCCATCTCAATGCATCGCTAGAACTTTGGATAGATTCGATAAACAATCGTCAAACGAGTCTCCGTAAACTGAAAAATCATCCATAAAAACTTCCATAGTCTTCTCGAGGTACTCGGAGAAAATGGACATCATACACCGTTGAAAAGTTCCCGGAGCGTTGCATAACCCGAAAGGCATTCTTCTATACGCGAACGTTCCATATGGACATGTGAACGTGGTCTTCTCTTGATCCTCGGGGTGGATAGGTATTTGGAAAAATCCACTATACCCGTCGAGGAAACAAAAGTACTCGTGCCCGGAAAGTCTCTCCAACATTTGATCCACGAATGGAATAGGGAAATGGTCTTTTTTAGTTGCTTTATTAAGTTTTCTATAATCGACACACATCCTATATCCGGTTACGGTTCTAGTGGGGATTAATTCATCATTTTCATTTTTAACTACGGTTAATCCTCCTTTCTTTGGAACGACGTGGATTGGGCTAACCCAATCTGAATCGGGGATCGAGTATATGATTCCTGCATCTCTAAGTTTTGTTATTTCTTTCAGAACAACTTCACCTAATTTGGGATTTAGTCTCCTAAGAAACTCCCTAGATGGTTTTGCGTCATCGCATAAACGAATCCTATGCATGCATACGTCGGGACTAATTCCTTTTAAATCATCTATAGAGTGTCCTATAGCATCTTTATGTGTACGTAAAACATGCATGAGTTTCATAGTTTCATCTTGATTTAGCAAAGCACTTATGATTACCGGCGAAAATTTTTCTGAAACTAAAAATTCGTACCTTAGATTTGGTGGAAGAGGTTTCAATTCCTGACCAAATTCATTACCTTTGCTCGAGTTGCTTATGATTGAATGATTACATGTAAGTTCCTGCTCGGTCAAATTCTGCTCGACCGAAAATGACTCGGTCGAGTACTCGGTTTCATCCATGAGATTCGACATATTTTCATCTTTCTTTCCTTCACTTTCAAGAATTGTTAGCGCGGAAATATCAACTATATCACTATTTGAAACATTAGCATCAAACAAATCACAATCCAAAGAACAAGTAGGTGCTTTCATCATTTTAGAAAGATAAAATTTTACCTTGTCCTCACCTAGGTCCAACTCGATTGAACCATCGCCACAATTTATCAATGCCTTGACTGTGTTTAAAAATGGTCTTCCCATAATAACAGGAATTTCGGCATAAGGGTTATCATCCATTTCTAACACATAAAAATCCACAGGAACATAGAATTCTCCAATTTTAACAGGCATATCTTCTAACACACCAATTGGTACTCGTTTAGACCTATCAGCTAGTCTAAGAATTAAAGTGGTGCTAGAAAGTTCTCCTATTCCTAATTTTTCATATAAGATAAATGGCATTATGGAAACTCCTGCTCCTAGATCACATAAGGCATCATCGATATATCGGTATAGTGAATGAACCATAATCTTTTTGTTTCTTAGGCATCTTACGTTGTATTACGGCACTAGAATTAGGTCCTAAGGCAACATGGTCTACATCACATAATTCACGACGATGAGTTATAATATCTTTTAAAATTTAGCATAGGTGGGCATTTGAGAAATTACCTCTGAAAATGGTAGAGTGATGCTAAGCTTTCCGAGAATTTCAGCAAACTTCTTGAATGCGGCTGTTTCTTTTACCTTCTTTTGTCTGTTTGGGAATGGAAGTGGTGGAACGTAAGGTGGTGGTGCTACGTAAGGCGGCTCACTTTCCTTGTCCGTGGCTTCCTCTTCCTGCTCGGGCTGCTGAGTGTTACTCGGTTCATCTTGCTCGGCTGAATTTGTTGTGCTTTCTTTGGTCTTGGTCCTTCAAGCTCCTTACCACTCTTCAAAGTGATAGCGCTTACGTCGGCTGAGTTTATTTCGGGTAGAAGGAAGTTTTCCGGAATTCCTTGAATGCGTTGAAGCGAGTTGCGCAAACTGTGTCTCAAGCATCTTCTGTTCGGCTTTCCCCTGTCGGAGTTCCTCGAAGATATTCTGAATGTCTTTGCTCTGTTGTGCTTGAGTAGCTATCATCTGAGTCATTAGTTGCGCTAAGGTGGGTTCCTCGGATTTCTTGTCTTCCTTCCTTTGGTTGAAATTTCGATTTGTGCTCGGGCCGTGGTTCTGACTCGAGGCTTGGTTGCTCGGGTAGTCTCCTCTAGCTTGGTCTCGTGGAAAGTATTGAGACTTACCTGGGTTATTGTACCCTTGAGTAGGGTATGGTGGTTTCAAATCGGAGTAGAATCTAGTCTGCCTTTGTTGAGGGGGTACGTAGGATCCTTGTCCTCGAGCTATGTAGCTAACGTCTTCTCCTCCTTTAGGGCCGTAAGCTTCTTCAGTGTGCTCGCTAACCTCGTAGACGTTTGATTGTGTTTTCTTCTTATCTAAGTTAAGGTTAGAAAGGGCTTGCACTAAAGAGTTAACGGTTTTTGAAAGATTATTAAAGTCGGCTTTCGTGACTGAATTCGTACTCGGCTCAAGTTCCTCCTTCTTTAGATGGTTTCGATCTCCACCCCATTGGTGGCTGTTCCATGCGAGTTTCTCTATAACCTTGAATCCTTCGCTCGCGGGTAGTCCCATGATGCTTCCTCCGCTTCCTTGATCCATGCGTAATCGACTATTTTCGTCCATTCCATCGTAGAACATCGACAACAATTCCCATTTGTTATATCCATGATGAGGACATTCGCGTTGAAGTCCTTTGAATCGTTCGTACGCTTCGTGAAAAGATTCATTGTTGGCTTGAACGAATTTGTTAATTCTATCCCTAATACGTTTTACCTTTGCAGGGGGAAATATTGGTTTACGAAAGCTTGGGCTAAGGCGTCCCATGTCTTGAATGTGTTTGGCTCGTGTCCTTGAAGCCAATCTTTCGCTCCATCGGTTAGAGAAAATGGAAATAGCTTCATGTAAACTATTTCTCGAGGTACTCCTGCAAATTTATACGTACGGCATAGTTCAGTAAAATTATTAAGATGAACGTGAGGGTTACCGTATCCGTCGAATGATTCACTCTTGATCATTTGGATGAGTCCTCCTCGAAGTTCAAAGTCGTATCCTTCTTCATTGGGAATGCGAATGGGAGAATCATAACTTCCAATGGTTGGAGTTATGTAATACTCGGCTGGTTGCTCGACCTCAGCCCCTGCTCGAGCTGCTCCTTGCGGTCGAGTTTGATTTTCCATATTGGTCGAGTAAGATTTGTTCTCGGTTTCTTCGGTATTGTCCAAGGAAATTCCACGAAGTTGAGGTTAAAGGTCTAGAAGATCTCGAAGAGCTAGAACTTGAGTTTGTGACGTCCACTTGCACCTTTTTCTTCGCTTTAGAGTTTGATTGCATTCACCTACAAAAAGATGAATTTTAGTAATAGCTAGAAAAATAAGCAAATGAAAGTTTTTATTTTTTATTTTTATTTTTTTTTGATTTCGAGTGACTCGAAATCTAGAACTAAAAATTAAACTAGTGAAAGATTTTAAAAACTAAAAACTAAACACCGTTCCCCGGCAACGGCGCCATTTTGACGTGTGCGTTATAGGTAAATATTCCAACACGCAACTCAAAAGAATTTATAGAACTAGGGGTGACCTAGTGTCGAACCCAAGGGAACAGTGGAGTTAAGTTATATACTTTAAAATCGATTACTAGCTTTCAAAATAGTTCTAAAGTGTTTTATTTATTCAAAGGCAAATTATTTATTCTAAAGGCAATATTTAAGAAAAGGATTTTTATCAAATATTAAAAACTATGACAAGGATGAGAATCCTACTAATACTTATGGTTTCACTCGAGCAAGATATAGATTATAGTTATGAATTTCCTTCTTGATGACAATTTAATATAGAACGTATAGTTATATGATAATATAAATCATCACTCCCGTGTTAGATTTATATTATAGAATTTAGACTGAGTAGCATTAGCATACGAATCCTCACTCCCGTGTTAGATTCGCACGTAAACATCTACTCGACTAGCTTCATTCCTCCCGGTGTTTTCACTAATCTGTCCAAATACGCTTATTAATACATTCATGCACCAAATATACTCGCTGCTCGCTTTGCTAATATACTCGATCTAATGGTTGTATTGATTCTAAAATAGTCTAAGTTCACCTCCCGGTCCTTCCCTAGAAAATACTACTCGACCTACTCTTCTAGACGTTTTGTAGGACACCTAGACGTAGTGCTCGGGTATGATTCAACACACATAATAGTCATACAAGAATTGATTCATGTAAATTAGATAATCATGTTCTAGTTATTCATAAGCATTAGAGCATCCGCACCCATAAGTGCTATATGCTCTCATAGAACTTCCTGTGAAGGAACTTTCTATTTACTATTCACAACATTTTTTCATATTTTGTACAGCCATACATTCTCTAATAGAACTTCCTATTACTATTCATGATAAAATAAAATTTTATATAAAAATTTGTCACTCTTTTGATTGTATATGAGTCATTACATCAAATTTAAATGGCTGAGATTAAAGATTCATTTACATCCGTCTGTTGGGCTGAAATAAAGTGGTCCATTTAGCAAAAATTAGGGTTTCAATTTGTCACGTGATAACAAAATAAGGAGGAGAGATTATCCTCTCCAACATCCTCCGAGAGAACATCTCAGCGAACGTTCGCTGGTCGTTCTCTGTGAGCACGTCGCGCTGCTCACTTCTTCTATTCAAAACTTCCTATATTTCAATCGAAACGTTCTATTTCCTATCCCCGGTGCATATGCTCTTAGGGATTCATCAAATCCCCATCATAAGGAAACTACTCACTCATCTCGAGTGATAATGCAAACATGTTCAAATGATTGTAAGTAAAACGATTGTAAGTAAAACGATTGTTAATAAAACAAGAGTAAAAGTTTAGAAATTCTCAGTGATTGATGATCCACGGTCGAGCTCCAAGCTGCTGCTATTTTCCTCGTTATCTCGAGTACAAAATTAGGTTGAATGATCTTCTTTAATTTAAACGGTCTTCCGAGCTCTCTCGGCTCTCTTCAATCTCAATCACTTCTCTAGGGTTTTCGGCCCTTTAGGCAGCAAGCTTCTTCGAGTCTCTTGTGATGCTTATATAGTGAAGAGCAATCAAAGGCAATCAAAGTATCAAAAGTAAAATATTTTACGTTATAATCATAGGAAATAAGCATGAAAGTAGGGGCTTAAAATAGATATTTCTAACACTGATCAATAAACATAGAAGTTCATAGTGATAAGTCTAAGCTGAGCTCATCTCTTGTTTATTGTCTAACCCTCGAATTGCATTCTGGCGCCAGTAGTACTTGCGCTTCTATTTCTTATTTTGTTCACTTAGATTCACGACCCCAGTTTAGTTGTAGATAAAAGACGACTTCTCACCGTTTCCTGTAGATTCGACCCCTGTTTGCCTAGACTATACTAAGGAGGAGAGGAATAAATTTGCAGCACTCAAAGACGTGCCGTCAAATTTTGGCGTCGTTGCCAGGGACCGCGTCAAGAGAAGTTTTCTTTTCTTTTTGTAATTATTTTGTTATTTACTTTCTGTTCTTTTATATAAAAAATCCAAAAAATTAGTTACGTCAAATTTAGTTGTTGTTTTTGTCTGTGCATGGAAGCTAGTGGTGAAAATAGTGTGATCAGCAGAAGAATAGAGACACCAGACGCGCCAGCGCGCAACGCCGACAACCTGTTCGCTAGAATCCACCCCGCTGACTTAGAAGCCATCAGAAGAGAGGTTCAGAGAGACTTTGAGTTTAGAATGGCTGTTGAAGCACAGAGGAATGACAACCAGCTACCGAATAATATGGACGTACGCGCCACAACCTGTCGCGTGCATACCTGCGCAACCAGTGGCGCGACGCACCATCAAGGAGATGTCTGCTCCTCAAGAAGTCAACCAACCTTGGTGCATCGTGCTACTTCCGGACGGTCACTTTGAACTAAGGACCCAGCTTGTTCACTATATACCAAAGTTCTACGGTATGGCTGGTGAGAATCTGGTTAAGCACGTGAGAGAGTTCGCGACCATCTGCGAGAACATTAGGAATGGGAACGAGGATCCGGAGCTGCTGAAGTTAAGAGCGTTTCCTTTCTCATTGTGTGATTCAGCTAGACAGTGGTGATGGGGCTAGCACCGGTATCAATAAGGATGTGGCCCGAGTTACAGGAAAGATTTTGGACAAATTCTATCTGCGGCCAAGGTCTCACTACTAAGAAGAGAGCTAGCCGCGCCCAAGCAACTACATGGAGAGTCCTTATCAAAATATTACGAGCGGTTCAGGGAACTTGAGCGAACTGCTACAGCCACGGACTCCCACAACATGTGTTGATCGAGAACTTCCTCAGTGGACATACTGAGATGGAACTCAGGTTGCTAAATGCTTGCGTAGGAGGCAACGTGAGAAATATGTATCCGGAGGACGTATGGAAGCTGATCGAAGATACTGCGGACCAAGTTAGATATCAGGTATCTTTGGAGAATAACCGCGCGAGATCGTTGCATCAAGTGGATGTCACGGGAGAGATCAAGGAACTCAAAGAGACGATGCAAAGATTGATGACGAAGCAGACTGCCGAGAATAGACCATGCAAATTTTGTCACGCCACAGAACATCAAACCGACGCATGTCTCACCCTATTCGAAGAACAAGCAGATGTGAATGTCATTGGAGGGTGGAACAATGGACAGACTAGGCAAGGACAGCCTAAATTTGGGTTAGCTGAGAACGGGTTTAGTTGGAAGACCGAGCAAAATTTCTAGAGACCGTGCGCTGACTGGCGCGCGCAACCTAATGCTCCCACTGGCGCGCTGAAGGGCCAGCGCAGAATTTCCAGCAACCGGAAGGTCATTGGAAGACATAGTGGGTCAGTTAGCCGAGACCGTAAAAGGAACGAAAAGTAGAATGACAAGCGGTTTAAACTGATAGAAAACTAGCTCACGCAGATTGCCACAACAGTAAACGAGTTGAAGGCTAGTTATGGTAATCTGCCCTCTAAGGTAAT
>QZGG01000787.1:0-102826 GCA_006409495.1 Sedum album | reverse complement strand
AAATGTATGACGCCGACGATGAGGGATACGGCAGCTCCGATCAGGATGACGGAAAAAAGAAAGGCAAGAAGAAAATCAAGGATTCGAATGACGCAGACAAAAATGAAGAAGACGAAGTCATCAAGAAACCAGAGAAGAGGCCGAAACTCCCCATCAAGAGTAAAAAACTTGGAACGTTGAAAGCCGCGCTGGATCGGCAAGCTGCGTTGCCTGAAGATGACGTCATCATGGATGCAACTCCACTCAATTACCACGTTCCGGGACGAGATTTCGATCCATCACATGTTGAAACATGTTTGAAGGTAGTAAGAACGAAGCTTGAAAAAATATTCCGTCCGACTCCGGTTACGGGTAAGAGGCGGAAACGACAACGTGTGACGATCATCGGGCCGAAACCGACACAACAAAAGCCCAAAGCTTCGTTCGAGGGGAAAGGGAAGATGGAACGCTATCTTGAGCCTCACAGAGTGACATATCTCCGACCAAGACCCGATGGTATAACCCGAACCAGTTATCAATTGGATTATGATCCGGAAGTGCCGATGGGTCCGCCAAATGCAAGAGTATTCCATAGGAAACCATGCAAGACGGTCAAGGTGGCATTGACTTTTTTGAAAGATGAATTAGGAATCACAACTCCAGAGGAGCTTGAGTTTGATGAGTATTCACTTCACCAAAGGGTTGGAGAACGTTCCATTACTTCTGTTAAAGAAGTCATCAAAGAGTTGGATTTGTTTGTGAAATTTTTGCCGAAAAAGGCGTCGTCTGATTACATGAAGAAGAGGCTATTTGAGTTTCAGACTTGTTTAGGGATGTCACCTTGGCCTAATTTTTACAATCTTATTTGGAAATCTGCTGAGGCTTTTAAGAATTACTTGACTGAAAATCTTGTTGTTAAGGAGGAGAGTGGAAGTCAGGCGGGTAACGGTCGGTTACCGCCTCCGACAGTACCGTTTTATGAAGCTATGGAGATTGTGTACGCGTTTGTTAACAGGCATATACGTCAGGAGGATGTCGATGAGATTAATGAAGTTGAGTTTACGAATCTACAGGCTGATCTAGAGCTTCCGGAATGGGTACGACTTATCGACTTGTATAGATATCAAACAATGCAAGGGCTTATTGAATTTCTTGCAGATCATTTCCAGTCCTCGCAAGTTATGACTCTTCATGAGTGGAGCTTGAGCTAGCTTTGGGAGATTTGATGTGAAATGTGTTGATTTCTGACAATTGCAAGCCTTCACTGATTTTTGTCTTTGGAATACATTCAAGTTGACAAGTCTATATACGAATACAGTTCAGTATTTCTTTTGTAAAGGTGTAAGCTTCAGGAAACTAATGCAAAAGCCAGCAAAGTTGAGTTCTCATGCAAGAGACAGAGTCCAACAAAAGGATAATGAATGTCAGATAATTTTAATTAAGAATCAAGATTTTAGTCTAATAATTCAACATTTCTATAGCCTGAATTTATAAGTGTTTAATGGGATCTAAACTTTTCTAGAAAGTGGCTAATGTTCAGAGAATCTTGGTTGGATCAGTTAGAGCTTTACAGTCACTAGTCAGTGATTACTTCTAGTTTGGTTTGAAGTTTGAAGGGATGTCATTTTAAGTC
Source organism: Sedum album (assembly GCA_006409495.1). NCBI lineage: Eukaryota > Viridiplantae > Streptophyta > Magnoliopsida > Saxifragales > Crassulaceae > Sedum > Sedum album. The sequence continues at coordinate 101,214 of QZGG01000787.1, read as the reverse complement.
CTGCTTGATGCAGGATTTGTGCTGCGGATTGCGGAATTGGATCCCATCATCCCATTTGTTTAGGACTCGCTTTTCAATTTTAAGCCTTTTACTATGAAATCCTTTACGCAATGGATCTATTGATAAATACTGGTAGTTTGTGATTTGACCAAAAAAGTCGTTCACGAAAACTGTGAGTGCCTGCTAACAACCAATGTTTTGCGTGCTAGACAGTACCTTAATTTCTACAGATTACACAGAGTCGATGAAAACTGCCAAACGATATTTTAAAGTTTACACGCAAAAGATGGGATGAGTGCGACTAGGCTGTTGGTAGACGCAGGCCATTGTATACAGCTTTCCGAAATAGAGGGTGTGAGTCTTCAGTGAATATGTTGGCTTCAAGCTTTTCTAAATGAGGCCAAATCTGTAACGAATTATCACTCACAGTTATTGTTACAGTTGCGGCCAGTTCAAAAAGGAGTGGTTGATGGACCAAATAATCAGAATCTGAAGTAAAACATACCTCAGATGCGTACTGCCTGGTGAGAGATTTGACATAGCCAAGAGTACATAAACACCACTGCTCATTTTCACCAACTTTGCAGGCACTGCTTTCATTATCGCCATTCTGCGGACTGCTGAGCAAAGCACATATCATGTTCATAAGTTGTCGAAAAAGGTTATATGAATAGGGCTAATAGATGTCAAAGAAGATCGAGTACATGTTAGTTGGTTTGTCATTTTCATTGTCGACATCCATTGTAGATTCTTCTTCATGATCAACAGCCATTGATGCTGGCTGGATGGATTTCGGTTCACGCAATGTTACACCAGATGAGGGATCAGGTAAACGGTCTGTCAACACACTGAGAAAGTTTTGATACAAAGAAGTGAACAATGCCTGCAAGAGAGGATGGCGCATACACTGTTAAAGGTAATCCGGAGTGCAAAAATGTAACAAAATAAAGGAGTGAGCCAGTAAATTGCATACTTCATTCTCATCAATAGCACGGGAAAGAAGGGCAGTTTTGGCTTCCAAAGATTCACGCAATGACACCTCTTCTTCAGTTGCTTTGTCAACATAAGATTTCAATCGCTTCATCCTGCCTGGGTTATCACCAAGAACAGGTTCACCATCAACTAGAGTGACCTTTGACTCAGCTGCAGCAAGCTCTGATTTAGCTTTCAATGCAGTATCTCCAGCTACGGCGACACTTTTCTCTAGAGAAGATATCTCCTTCCTCAAATCGGATATTCGGTTAAATGTCTTGCTAACCGCATTACGGAGTACCTACATAGCAAGTTAAATTATAACAATTTGAAATCTTAGCATAGATATAGGAACTAAAATTGAGAAGAGTCGGATGTGATGAAAGAATTATTGGTTGCAAACTGGATTACCTCCCATGTACGATCTGAGATATGGAACTCCTTCACATTTTCTGAAGAGAAAACCCATCTTACAATAGCTATATTAGATACAAGGCGATAACCCATCATTCTATCTATGGTTACAGCAGTCATTTGGTTGTTGTGTTTCCAATAAGAACCTACTTCCTCCAAAAGTAGAACTTGCTTATCCTGATCAGGGCATAACTTAGCAAACACCTGACCATATCTCTCCAACACAGTAATAAGATGGGTAAAACTCTTAGATCCGATGTCCAGAAGAGTCTGAGCAACTATTGCAAGTGTGTTTTCAAACCCATGAATGGGAAAAACACTCTCTTCTATCCATATAATTATCTCGCGAATGGTTTTGCGACCTTTGACCATGCTGCTGAGTTCTGAAGAGAGCACATGCTGTTCAGTCTTTTCCTTGCCATCTTCGGGGCTGTATTTGAAATTTGATAGAACTCTCGGAGGCAGCAACTCTTCAAATCCAGGTGCATTCTCAATACTCTGTAGGACACACATTACTAATAAGCTCAAGCCTTAACATTTACAAAACACCATTGCAGTCTATACACTACCAAAGTTTTGCAAATTAAGCTAACAAATGCTTATTGGTTTGCCACTCTCAATTTGAAAACGTCAAAAATTAGATACAAGCATCGGTAAACTGAGAGTCTGAAACGATGGATGTTTAAGATGCCGGCGGCATAGAGATGAAAAGATTAATTGATTTACCACTGACAGAAAGATTACACTATAAAACGCCCTTAAAACAAGATGGGGGGCTATATGGTTCGCATAGACAGGAGTTCTTACAATAACTAAATTTTATCTGAATTCTGGAGCAGGTAGCCTATGTCAGCTAAACTATTTTACCTGTTTGATTTTGTCCCAGTAAGACAAGCGGACCTCTCTCTCCAAAACCTCTTGGACAAAAACTCGTTGTGGAGCCCATTTCGGCTGGTCCAAGACATAAGCCCATTCCTCCCATGGCCAAACAAATTGAAAGTTTGAACTGAGGAAAAGAATTAGTCAGTGTCCAAGTAAAGCATAGTGATTCGCAGCAGTTGGACATTTTCCACACTGGAGAAGTTGACAGGGTCTGGCTTCATGTAACAGAAAAGAAGATACTTACAGGTGATGAGAAAACCATAAGATAAGCCGAGTCCTACATTCTGAGTCCAAATAAGCTAGCTTGTCAAACAATGAACGCACAGCATCAGCTACTACGGCAGGAAAGGCCCCGGGAAGAGCCTAAAGAAAGCAACACAGGATTTGAAGGTATCAAGTTTCCTTGCTCTAAATATATGCGCCTAGAAAAATAGGGCAGCTAATGATGCAAAACATTTTAGTAAACATATCAAACCTTGCATAGATCCATTATGACCAGAGTGTAGTATATTGGTTTAAATGGCGGATGTGGCAACAACAGGAGCTACACAGGAAAACATCAATATTAGCTTCTTAACTTGCGTACGAGATCACTCATATATGTCCGCTTTGATACTCGAACAAAAAATCCAAGCAAGATTGCATTATGCTGTTTGTTACTTAAATTCATTTTGTGTTTCAATGAACACTGTAATGAGAGCAGAAAAAAATGAACACGCAACTGACAGGACATCTCCATCAATACATTTCAACTAAGACAAATGAACTACGAAAAATTCAATAAAAATAAGCTTAATGAAGAATTGATACAGTATAACATTATAGTCTAACTCAAACAAATAAATCAGGGGGCTACATGATCTTTTTAGCCATGATAAAAAAGATGTAACCATGGAAAAGAAAGGCCTGGACATATTTTAATCAGATCTCATAAAAAATCAAATATACCTGAGAAAATAGTGTCTCGGCCATAAGATATTCATACCGAAATGGCACAGGCAATCCAGCCATATATGAAGCACATTCCTTTCGACTAGCTTTGCATGAAAGAATAAACGTAAATTAGAAAGAGGAAAAGAAAAAATAATTGCACCAAAGAAACAGAAAGAAGAAACATGCATTGTGCTCTTATGCGAGTGTCGTAAGTAGTAACTTGAACATGTATAAGAAGAAGCTAAAGACTAATTAGTTATATTGTACCAATATCAGTATATCACTGATTTATAAAAACTAGAATTTTGGGTATATAACACACCATCCATTAAAGAACAATAGCACGTCCAGCAGATACTCTTCCACAATAAATCGGTCTATGGGTTGTATATCCTGGAGAAACCCAAAAGAGAACAAAACAATTAAAATGCACGATATGAGTGGGCTAACTTTATTAACTATCAATATAATGGTCCGTAGTACCTCAAATTTACTAGACGGAAATATGTTTAGCCTGCGAATTCTCTGAGGATATTGTAACTCTGCATCAAATTTTTGTCTTCCAGAGGCAACTACCGAAAGCGTTGAAGGTGAAGCTGGCGGCTCTGGGCAGCTTACAGGCCCAAATTCATGAGATTTAGCGTCTACCAACTGGGCTTCGAAGGATAAATGGGGTCTTGGAACTGTAAATAAAAATGAAGCACTGATGAAAGTTTGAACTATGAAGTATCAATAATGCTGAACGCAAAAGAATTCATCACCAGAACTAAGTTCTCTTCACATTATACCACCATGAATAGATACTTGAAGAATCTTATTCAGGTCTCATGAATTTCAAAACCGAAATGTAAGCACACACGTACCACAACAATGGTTTGGTTCATTGTTACACGATTCGGGAAACGATGCCCCGAATTGGTTAAGTGATATGAAAACTAAACATTTTTATAAACACATATATAATGTAGAAACACACGAACTAAGCATTCATGATTTCATACAAATTTTGCGACCACTCTATAATGCAAAGACACCTAGGAGATACTAGATTCCAATAAAGATAATTTGTAACTTACTGCTTTCAAGTTTCCAACCATTACTAGCTAAAGATTGTATGCGTTGCCACAAATCTTCAACAAAATCCTGAAAACATCACAGAAGAAAATATTATAAGACTACTATTCCATGTTAACCACCGAAATAAATTGTACAAAGGGATATTAAAAAAATGACATGTGCATGGGGTATGAGGAGTAGACTACCAAATATAACTAGAAATACAAAATACAGAGATGAGATTAATACAAGCCCTGATAATGCAGTAGCTTGAGTATGCACTAATAATGAGCATCATAAATAGTGAACTTGAAGTATGATCAATAAGTAAGGCAACGAGCAAAAGTGCTATGTAAATAGCAGTTTGAGGAACAATGTTATCTGGTTAACAGAACTAAAAGAGAATGACTATCAGTAAACTATTATTTTTTCATGTTTATTGCTTACAATAAAAATCTTCAAACGACAAAGAAACATGTGCTAGTCTCATAACAGGCTAAGATGTCAAAATAGATTTCTCAATGACTAAGCTGAACTTGATCTCAGGGTAATACTTCCCCAAATAACATTTATATTCATTCTAATTAGCAACTATAAGCAGACAGAAATCTCTTAAGCCAACATAAACTTTAGAAGCAAGTTAGATATAATACTCTGGTTGCTGTTACTGTGGAATGTACTCCTATTTACATCGGAATGTACAAGCAAGTGATTCTATAACCAAGTAACATATTGCAACCCACAATATATAATATCTGCCCAATTATCTGCAAAACATCTATTAATTAAGAAGATACCTTCTCAGTTATACCGTCTTCCGTTGCTTGATCCTCAAAGAATGATAGACCGATTTCAGATGAACGTGTTCGGATATTTAGGTACGCTTCCACACCTACCATAACCCGATCAATCTCATCTGGAACTTGCTGTTTTAAATTCATGCGTTTAAGTTAACAAGGAAAAGGCAAAGTTGAGAATCAATTCTTAAATACAAAGGAAAATGTGCAATGATAACAGATAAGAGAGTGAACATGTAATGCAATACGCTGTACAAAGAAAATAGGCTTACCTCAAACAGCTCGGCTCCTCCCCATGGAAGACTAGAGAGTATGCAAATAACATAGAAGTCTGCCTGAGCTTGCCACAATGGATTTCCTTTGTCTTCATCAGCAGTTGTGGCAGAAGATGACAACAATGTCTCGAATATAGTGACTAGAGACCCGGGGTGGACAATTTTGTTACACATCTGCATACCAAAATTTGAAACATAACACAAAATGAACCTCAATGTTCAGGTTAGATAAATAAACATGCAAATTGTACTGACTGGGATCTATATTTACACCTTTCAAGTCATTAATTACAGACACCAATATGAGATGGATGCAGTAATCACAATTCTGCATAACTGCATAGTACATACCATAACAGTCAGAAAGCGCATCAAAATACGAATCTTGTTGCATGCTCCTGAGTTTAAGGCATCCTACAATTTATCAAATACCATAACATCTCATCCGCAACTGTATTTTATAAGGAATCCATTAAAATGATACACTATGTCAAAACACATTTTTCATACCTGCAAGTTCATAAGAGTATTCTCCACAACCTTCTTAACAAAATCCTCATTCTCCAGGTTAATCAAACCAAGCTAAAAGCAAATAAAATATACCACACGACGTCAGTAAAACATCATGAAGTGAATTACAATCCTTGCTGAGCTGCTTAAAACGCTGCTAACCCCCAACAGTATATAACATCCATGCCAACATAGAGAAGATTAGCTATTGAAGTTCACAGTGGCGTAAACCATCCTAATCTATAGAATCATAAAGAAGATAAATACTTAATGAAGCAATTAAATAACTGCAAGTCATCAAATAAGAGCGGTAACTAACCACAGTCCCGTAGAGTGGAATCTTGTGAGGCAATTGTTCAGCACATTGAATTATAAACTGCAACAAAAATCGAAACAAAAATAATTAATCAAATTAATCAAATATATAGTATAAGAAGTCAATAAGAAACTTCACTACAGCATTGTTAAATGTTAAACATATTACAAAGTCTCACCTCTAAAATATCGCCTCCAGAATGGTCCAATTCCCTTCTAATCACTCCCGCACAAGACTCCTGCAATCAAATTAACGACATGTAAAACGACGAAAATAGAACAATAAATTAGGGTTTCTAGGTAGTGTCTATATAACTGGTGAAGCGGAATAGAGAGAAAGAACAAAGAAAGGACTTACAATGTGTTCCTTGATGTCAGCGTTGGAACCGTACTCGTGAGATTTCTCGCCGATTCGAAGCAGGTAAGATCTCCAGCTACTCATTTTCTGCGTTCACGGCGAGACTGCGAAACGAAGTTTGACTGGAGACAGCGGCGGAGTTAGGGTCAATTCCTCCGATTAGTTTTTCAGAGAGGTCCCTGAACTTGCAAGAAGTTACAGTACCCAATAATTTGTAAAGTATTTTCCAATAAGTTGTTCCAAATTTAGTGTATAGGATTCATCTTTGAACTTGTGAATCTTATTTTACGGCCGTCGATTGCTTTCAAAATTTATTGTTTAAGATTGTCAACAGTTCAGAAATCGAATGGTGGAATGCTAGATCGCTGCTCTTTGTGCTGCTGCTTGATAGTTCATATTGTAGACTTCTAGACATGCACTCTAAGTAGTCTCTAACCATTGAAAACATCAACCTTGACATTATTCGACTTGTTACATGTGAATAAGATCGTATCTTGTACATCATAGCTAATTGTTGAAAGAATAAAATTTTGTTAAAATACTGAAATTTTAGCCCGCAGCAGATATTGTTGTTACACTAGGATCTGATAAGTTTTTTTTTTTGATGGGTGGGTTTACAATTGAGTACAAGATCCATCAATATACAAGCAGTGACCATCCATATAACATCGCTTCCGCGCACAGGCGGAAAGAATAAACAGCCTCTACGCGCGCAGACGGGAGGAATGAAAATGAAAATGAATATGAAACGTTAAAACGAAGTATTTTTAACAAAATATAAGAGCACGAAATTATAATCTGACTGTTTTTGATTTGCCTGTACCGCACATAATTGGTTCTAGGAATTGATCTTCTAAAAGATGATCAAGTTACATGACTCATAACAACTAGTCTCCAGCAATAATACAAGTACAAACAGCTAAGGAGAAGAGTAAGTTATCATCTATCTTCTACAAGTCCAAGCAGATAAAGAGAAGAGTGGCCGGTCCTGCCAACAGAGCAAAATCGAACCATTTTCATCTTTAATCTGATACCCATTACAGCCATAGCCTTGTAAAAGAAGCCTAGCTTGCAGCATTGCTGAGTAGCTAAACGAAAAAGTTCCAAATCCGGCGGAGTTGAGCCTATGAACCCATTTATGTAATCTCTCGTGTCTGTCTCTTCTATCTCGGCCTTCACATGCTATGATATTCTTTATTTCTTCACCAAAGAGGATTTTCTCAACCTTGAGACGGTCTAAAGAGGTTCTTGGGACTGTGGATTCTAGGCAGTCGAATAATGCTGCGTAGTAGTAGAGGGATTCGGTTAGTCTTTCCATGAAAGTTGCGCCATTGTGGTTTGAATCCTGCTCTGCCACTACCATCACTTTGGGTGACAGATTCCGCAAATCCATCAGAAATGTATCCATTTTTGTAGATGAGGCTAAAGGAGATGAGGAAGTTGAGTCAGGGCTTATGTTGTACGTGTTGGCCCTATCCTTCTCGAGTAGCTCCCCAAACGTGGCCTGATTTTGGTTGGAATTGTTTCTAGTAGTTTCATCGTCCGAGGCTAGGAGTTTGTGCAGTTGGAGAATAGAGCTGATTGCAAGTGCTTCACCGGTCTTGACGCGCAATTTACCAAAATCAAGACACTCCAACGAGCTGATAACTGAATTGAACTGAAACGGAATATCCAATCTCTCAGCTTCTAAATTCAACCTCTGCGCCATTTGATCCAATACCTCTTTTTGCTGGTGAATACCCGTGATTCTCAAATGCGGAGGCCCTTCAGGCGCACACTCAACATCTGCAAAAGCGCAACCCACTGCGCAGGCTCAGCGGCACATACATCAATAATATGAATCATTTTCTCTCCTTCCATAGCCTCCACTATCGCCTGGTTAGCTACCAAATACACAATCTTCAAAAACGGAAACATATTCAAAAATAACTTCTGAACCATAACTTCCTCGTGAACCATAGACATTCTAGTTGAATTAAGAGCCCTATAAAGACCCGGCCATGACTTAAGGATGCGGTTAGCTAGAGCTTCAGTAAAGTAAGAAGCAATACGCTGCATAGTATCACCATCAGGGGACGCGATATGGGATATCTGCTCTAGAGCAATATTAGCACTTTCAAGACTACCAGTGGCAACATGATTAGCACAAGTGAGTAGCAAATGGATCAAATACAAACCCCTTTCTTCTGACTTCAATTCCTTTAGCCATGGATATGCTGATCCAGGTGAGAGTGACATCATTGAGAAGAACTGTAGTGGAGATGATGTTACAGATGATGAACCATCCTCTTGAAAAGTTGGAGCCATCAATCAGAACTGACACAGCAATTTAAGCAAAAACTGCAGGAATCACAGCTGAGCAACCCTTTTGAGGGTTGTGAAATTGGGAAGAAACCCACCTAGAAAACCAAACAAAAAACACCAACAAGAGATCCAAACATGAAGATGATGATAAAGGAATCAAATATGTAGACTAAGTGATAATAAAGGTGAGTGCTTGTTGTCTTTGAGTGCCTTCATCAGGCTGATTCCCTTGTCATTACTAGAATAAGGAATTTGTGACTTGTGAGAGGAAGAGCCACTTTCTCAAACACATACAAACTCCACCAAGGAAGAAAACAAGAACAATCTGGTTTCTACCAAAACTCCAAAACTTTCCTCTTTAGTGGGTCTGTCTTCACCTAAGGTGGATGGAGAATCAAACCACCTTTTATTGATTCCAAACCACAAGCTTCCATACAAAGAAGACCCTAGCAAAGACAAAACCCCATTTGTTGTTTCTGCTTTTGTCTCCTTGTGGGGGTGGGAAATGAGATTATTTACCCAAATGATTCCAAACTTTATCAAGTTTTGTTTTTGTTTTGAGGTGCAATGTGTCAATGTGGCAATTCAATTGGTATGACTAAGTTTGTAAGCATGAGACAAAGAGACAAGGAAGCCTCATATAGCTCCAATTATGTGGATGATGCCACATTTATCAACTTTAACCCACTCATCAAGTGGTGTCTCCTCAATCCTCCCTTACCATTTTATTTCAACAACTTTGTTAGATGCATTATATCTCAACAAACTATCTATAGACTTTGGTAATCCTATTTTACAACTTGTGAATTTGCATTAATGGGAAATGAAGCTGAATAATGAAAAAGTGAACAGCTAAGTTGGCTTCAAGTCTTGCATGCACCAAATCAAACCACGTAGACCTAAGTGCATTTGCAGCTGACAGCTATATGAAAAAAAGTTTACTGAAAAGGGGAGACGGTTGAGAATTAGGCTGGACATAATGCAGTTCCACTTCCAACAGCTCAACAGTATCTGGACACATAGGATGACGTCATCACCTATTCTAAGAAAGTTTTGACTGTCGTACTATTAGGTTATTATCGAATAAACGACGTCGTCTTATAATTAACAGACTGCATTTGTGGAACATCTCCGATGGGCTGTTGCTCAACTGCACTTCCGGCCCAACAACCCACTTTTGTTGAGCCAAACACTAACCACTATAGACCCGAATATTGACCCGACCCGACCGTATAAATATCTGAATGATTGTTTGTGGCTGAAAACGGGCCAGTCGCTAATAGATTGAATCTCCCTCCAATGGCTACAAAGCTCTCAATCGCCGTCGCGTTACTTCCCGACTTCCGTTCGGTGCCGGAAACTCGTTGTACTTTCCTTCGTCCGCCTTGCCTCTTTAAACGATCACGTTCGTCTTGGAGTATTTCATCAAACGTAGTTGCCGGACAAGCAACGTCGAGTTTCGTTAAAGAAGTGGACGAAGCGACTAGTAAATCTGCCGATTCTCGAGACTTATCTAAGCTCGTTCTTGTTGCCGGCGGTACCGGTGGAGTAGGTATGCAACAGTTGTAGATACTTGGTTATGATTCACATAAATAATTGATGTGTTAATGCAACTGAGATGGTGTGATTCAGATGATATTGGAATCAGAATGTGATGAGTTAAACTTTCAGTGTTAGAATAGTTATTTATTTGTATATTATCGATACAGGGCAGCTTGTGGTTGCATCATTGTTGGATAGGAAGATTAATTCGGTTCTTTTGCTGCGTGATCCGGAGAAAGCTAAGGCACTGTTTGGTAAGCAAGACGAGAAATTACTAAGGGTAATGCTACATTAAATTCTTTATTGTGATTTATTATTTTTGTGAGGTGACTTTGTGATGAAGATTATTGTAATTGTAACCTGTAGGTTTGCAAGGGGGACACACGGAACCCTAAGGACCTCGATCCTTCCATGTTTGAGGTGTGTATTGTTAACTCTTTCTTATAGCTTTGATGAGCAACGAACTCCCTAGTGGAATTTCATTGTGTAATTTTTCAGGGAGTTACGCATGTAATTTGTACCACTGGAACAACCGCTTTCCCATCAAAGCGATGGGAAGGAGACAACACACCGGAAAAAGTAGGTATGGCCTCAAATTGTAGAGCTGTGTTACACTTGACCTAATACAAATAAACTTTTCTTATTTACTTATAGGTTAAATTATAGGAATGCCAAGTGACCTCCACCTGATAACCGAGCATAACAAATTAATTTTTGAAATTTCTTGTCTTTTTAGATTGGGAGGGCATTAGGAACATTGTATCTGCATTACCTTCTTCGGTGAAGAGGATTGTTCTTGTCTCATCTGTTGGGGTAACAAAATCAAGTGAATTACCATGGAGGTGATGCTCCAAATGTATTCATTGGTGAATGTCACTGGAACAAATTTATCTGACAAACTCAAATTGATCCCTCGGATTCGTTTCTGAAGTTTAACTTTTTAAATATTGGCTGATCAAGAATATCAGCAGTCAATAACGCTTTCCTAAGAGGAACCTGATGTGTGATTGGTTTGTTCAGCATCATGAACCTTTTTGGCGTTCTCAAATACAAAAAGATGGGGGAAGACTTTGTTCGTAATTCTGGCATTCCTTATACCATAATAAGGTACAAAGATCAACAAATACAAGGTTTTTGATAAGTTTGAATTCCTAACTTCGCAACCATTTGCATGACAGACCTGGTAGATTGACTGATGGACCATACACATCATATGACCTGAATACCTTGCTCAAGGCTACAGCCGGGCAAAGGCGTGGGGTAGTTATTGGTCAAGGTACTTATTATTGACTTTTTGATGATCAACGGCGTGAGGTTTTTTAATATGTGTGTCATCATTCGTGTTAATTGTTATTTATAATGCCAGCTCATGGCAAATCAAGTGGTAGATTCGAATTTATTGGTATGAAAAGATATACGGTAATATTGTTGTCCCTGGAATTTTAGGGGATAAACTGGCTGGGGAGACTAGCCGGCTTGTAGTTGCGGAGGCCTGTATCCAGGCACTGGACCTTAGTTTTACCGAGGGCCAAATCTACGAGATCAATTCAATTGAGGTAATATCTTCTTGCGAGCAAACCAGCATAATGGCCTGACAAGATTTCTAACAAACTTATTAATTATTAAAAATGTATATTATTGCTTGCATTTTACTACTAGAGACTGGTTGCTTAAGCAAATCCTGGAGTAGCACTCATTTAGTAATTTTACTAACTGAAAGTAATCCATGGAAGACCAATATGCTTCATGCAATTTGAGTTCAATGTTTTGATGTTTTCAGTGTAGATTGTATTAGCGGATGAAATCATTTAAAAAAATTCAGCTCACCTTCTTTAAATTTAGTAAATTCTAGAATAGAACAGATATTCCTGGTATTTCCCAAGATACACATGTCCTTAAATGTCATTTTTGTTCTCTGTTCATTGTCAGGGAGATGGTCCAGGAAGGGATCCTCAAAAGTGGGCAGAGTTATTTAAAGCTGCTGTATAGCCCTAGACGACATAGTAAACTTTTGTGCTTGTGAAGAGTATGGAAACTCATACTTCAGGCGGGAGCTTAGAAACAGCAGTTTGTTCATGTTACAAATATGGTTTTCTATTTTATGGATTAGTCATTTTCAGTTCTTTAGTTTGTTTTTACTCGTGTGTAGTCTTCCTTGGCAATCTAAATCTAAATGAGGTAATTTTTTGATTCCCTCTGGCCTCTAGAATCTGATCATTTAAAACAAAATGAACTCAGCAGAAAAATAAAAATAAAAATTAATTTCCATTGCCGGGAATTGAACCCGGGTCTCCTGGGTGAAAGCCAGATATCCTAACCACTGGACGACAATGGAATTTTGATCTCAGTTATATTTAAAGATATTATTACCCTCTCCCACCAGAAATTTAAAATTATCAATGCATGTTAGTAAATCGTAAATCGCAAACCAGCTTAGAACCTGCATTCTGTTAGACAATGCAGTCCCGAGTAACAATGCTCCTCAAGGAATTAGAGGATCTAGAGAACTCTGCAAACCAAGAGCAATGTTAATCATATGCATTTTGTGACCATAAAGCACATTATTAAAACAATGCTCCTTTTGCCACGCCAATGGAGGATCTGCAATCCAAGAACACTTTTAACCCAGCCAAGCTCCAACAATCTGTCTTCGCAAATATAGCCAACTTCAAAAAAATGATTGAGAGCATCCAAGTAAAACAGAAGATATGCACCCTCACAAATTTGAGAACTGTATGTGACCAACCTCATTTACGTCAAAATAATAACTGAAACACACGTATATGCACCTTAATATGACTGTCCAGACACAAGTCAACAAACAGCGCATACTTGTTTAAAAGAATAACCACCTGTGAAAGCAAACTAGGAACACTGGCTGATAATATGTGATCGACCCACATTAGAGGAGTACTTGCTTACATCCTTCAACCTTGACAATCCACAAATTAGAATTTTGCAATAACTTTAGATGATCAAGTTGCATCTCCCATACAACTGTAATATCATAAAAAACATACCATAACACTCAAACATTTTATAAGAGCAACTTTGTTTCCTAATTGGCGCTCATTTGAACTGAAGATATCTGCAACAAAATATGAACTTAATTAATACTAAGAGCATCTCCAATGGGGACTCTCACTATGTAAAAAAGTCTAGGTGTCACTAAATATACATAACAAGATACATATTTCCTTCTCCAATGCAAAAGTTAAGTTAGCTATATTTTTACATAAGCTTACTCTCTCTCTTTAAATTTGCTATCCAATAGCTCAATCTCTATAATTCTCATGCCTAAATTATACATATCTACAACCTTTTACATGTTCATTATACATACCCATTGGAACACATTACACTATTCATCATTCAAATTTTACATAATCAATATAATAATATAGTTTACATATCATCTTTACCTAATAGCATTGGAGATGCTCTAAGGTAACTTATTTATTTTTCTTTTCTTAACTTGTTGGATGACTCTGCTCAAGGGTTTGACTAGTTAACATGAGAATCCTCTCTTACAGTATATAAATGGAATTGCTGATTATTTGTGCCCTTGTGAACTGATAAATCCATCCCTCTCAGTTGACCTGAATCATGGATGATGAATAAAATGTTATCAACTACTGTCTGTGGATCTTCATCAGCATACAAGTTTTGCTACCTATTGATTTGGTAGTTTTTCTTGCATCAAAGATCCTGCTTGTATTTTTATATGAACTCAAACTTTCCCAGTATAGAGATATTAGGCAAAATGCAACTTCTTTTCACACCAACTACCAGAAACACTTGATGAAAGAATATAAAACTTCAATCATGGAACAAAGAACATTCAGATGATAACAGAAACACACCATTTACTACTTTTAAATTTGATTTAGATTAGGGTTAATTACGGATAACCACCCGTATAATATGCGATATTCCACCAAACCACCCCTATATTGTAATAATACATTCCACCACCCTTATAAGTATAAAATTTCCAATCAACCACCCACGCACTGTACTGTCACCGTTACCGTTAAATATATTAATTTTTTAATATAATAATAGTATTTTTATTACAATAAACCACCTCTATAATAAATATGTTTCCACTTCGCCACCTTTATAATCAATTTTGTTTCCATTTAACCACCCTCTCCGTTAACTGCCGTTAACTGAGGTGGTTCTTTGGAAAGTTTTTAGTTATAAAGGTGGTCGAATGTAATATTACAATATAAGGGTGGTGGCATGGAATATGGCATATTATGCGGGTGGTCATCTGTAATTAACCCTTTAGATTAAGACATAACTGCATAGTCTTCGGACCATAAACATCAAAATTTCCTAAAATTAACATCAGCCTACATCAAATATTGTATAAAACTGACAGTAAAGTTATTGCTAGAATCCAACTACATTTCCATTGTATAAAACATCAGCTTGAGTGTGATTATTTTCAGCAGCAGCCATCAACTTTTGCAGTTCACTCTCCTTCATGGACACTGACCGGCATGCAATTTAGTAGATAAATATTCCAACACGCAACTCAAAAGAATTTATAGAACTAGGATCTAAAGATATTTTTGATAGATTTTTCTAAAGAAGTTGTTTGTAGCCATAGGATCTATTTAATCCTAGCCGTTCATTTGTGATTGAGACTACTATAAATAGTGGTGTAAGAAAGTGGAGAAAGCACTCAAAAATTGTGAGTGATCTCCATCAAAACAAGAGTGAATTTGTGAGATTTTTCTTATTAATAAAAGTTCTATTCTCCAAGAAAATGTCTCAACAACATCATCGACGAAGAAGGTACATATGAATGGGTCTGTCCTGTTTCTTGAAAATCAGAAAGCATCATCATCGACGATGTTTGTAAATTTGGATGATTGACATTTATAAACCCATCCCCGAAACTGTCACTATGTCCTATTTCTTGAACATTAGAAAACATCATCGTCCATGTTGTTGGTACATTGGAACGGTTGCTATCAGCAGCTAGCAAGAAAGGAAAGCGCTTGTTCAAGAAGTTGGACATCTCCGTACAGACAAGGTTTCCCGGATGTAGAGAATGCGATCACTGCCACGTTGGATTGCGTGATCTGCTTCAATTCTTGCGCTTTCTTGAAAATCCCATCTATCCTCTTGCAAAATGTAACCCTACGAATCTTGATACTCTCTATTTTCCTTAACTCAATTTTCTTCCAGATAGTTCCTTCGCCTTCTTCATTATGCCCATTGCCTTCATATTTATTGAGCCAGAGTTTCCTAAAATTGTTAATGGGCCTGTATTGGGCTTTATTGGGCCTGAAATTTGGGCTTTGTTTTGAGCCTGCGTGAATGCGACGGTTTTCTGCGCAAGTCCTAAAAATCTATCAGCCTCCGAGACAGCAAAGTCAGTAAGGGTATTCTTTGACAAGGACTACTTAAAATTCTACAAATAGGGAACCACTGGCCCATCCATTCAACTCCTCTATGGTTTAAGGGCAGCTCTTGATCTCATTTTCGTAGAAGATTAGACAATGTGATCGCAAGGCACAATTGCCTGGCCACAGTCACAAGGTTGTTATTAAGACTAGCCGACCAAACATTTGAATAGCCTTCCTCAAAATACTCGTCATGCTTTGTAATTTTAACATTAGCTTACAACTTATGTAGGCATGCAGTAGAGCCATGGGACTTAAAAACTGCATGCAGAAAGAGGAGTTGTACAGTAAAAATAAGAACACTATTAATCAAATGCATTTTGTGACCATAATGTACATGATTAAAACAATGCGCCTGCCATGCTTGCAGAGTTGTGTAGATCCTCTATGGCATGGCATGCGCATTGTTTTAAGTTTATAAACTTAAACAAAGAATATTAATCAACTCTGTCATGTTTAAGTTCTGTTCGAGGGATTAGTCGGGCATAGTTAAAACAAAGACTTGAACAAAATAAGATACAAGTTTTGTAATCAAATTCAGTTTAAAGTGAGCCTAATTAGGAGGATTTATCCTCCAAGCCCAATGAAAAATCAATTCACTATGAATCAGATCGGTATACAGAATTAAGTGTTTTGACAGACACCATTCTTCAATACACAACCGTTACCAGATCGAATGTGAATTGTTGTGATAGACTGCTCTTCTACATCGATTTCATGTGAATATTATAAATAACAGACGATATAGTGTGTCATTAACAACTTAAGTATAACTAAAATATGTGAGTATACTTTACTATTAAAATCTATGTTAAGTGTGCTGCTCCAATTAAAAAAAATATAATGATCTGGTGTAAATTAATCGTGAATGTGGCATAAGTTCGTTTTTTTTATAGAAGGGTAAAACCCAAAAGTACAATCCGATTACTTAAAAAGTTAAATAGTCTGATTCGGAATAGTCGAAACATAAGGAATATAAACTATAGGACTAGATCCAATCATTTACCTCGGTAAGTACAAGAATGTGTAAAAATTGACAGAACTTTGAGCAAATGAGCACATAATTGACGGCGAGTCTGATATACATAACTTCTAAGATTTTTGTGATAATAACTGATGAAGCCATTGAACTTTAAAAATATAACCTCAGAAGTTGATTCATACTGGTCCAACTGTGTAAGCTTGATCCAAATAGAACCAGCTTAAAAAGGATCATCACTCGAGTCGAATCAAATCCAAAATCCAATTAAACGGTCCCGGTTCAATTGGGTTGAAGACAAACTTTGACCCAATTCAGAATGGCCCAATAAAGAATTCGATAAAACTCAAGCAACCAAGTGTCTTGCTGTCCAAGAACCACGTGTGTAGGACACGTCTAAGCCGAACAGGCAGCCACTAGTTTCCACCCTGGCAGACCTCCCAAGCCGAACAACCCTTCCGCCGCACCGCCATGACGAGAAGCCACACATGACAGGAAGAAATGGCACGAACTTATCACCCCCAAAAAACGACCACCTGCGAAGGCTCCGCGATCTCCGCCAAACCCACATATCACTAAACGTAACATATTGAACTATCAAAACAACTATAGAGCATTCAGAACAGTCCATGAGGCGATGAAAAATTACGGTGAAGAGAACCGCCTCGCATAAGATCGTATTGACAGAGTCAATTTTAGTAAGTTACTTAAATATTTAATTACCTAAAATTTTAATTACTTTAATTACGCATGACTCCAACTCAAGACCTGATGGCCTAGATAATGAATGCCTAACCACCAGACAAACCTCACTTCATCAAAAAAACATAATTAAACAGAAAAAACATCGCCTATGAATGGACTTAATATTGTACAATTAAATAGGTTGATATTCTTGAAATAAAATATAGAAAAAAACATCTAAAATTTTAATTAAATGATTGTGGGCCATGATACCGGACCTTCTAACTCCTCACATGGCGCATCGAGTCGGAATGTGGCGCAGAGCAGCAACACTCGCCACCATATCCCAACGAGCCATCTCCTCAACCTCCGAACAAATCCCAACTCTCTACTCATTCCTCCGCCCCTCTATTTTCGCATCTCATCAACCGCAGCCACATCCCTAACCTAAACCCCATCGCACACCACCCTCCAAAACCCTAACAATCGACCGGCTCTCCACCCTACAATCGTCTCTCCAGATCTCAATCTCAAATCGCGACGCTGATGAGGCTTGGAAGACGTTCAGGGCCATAACTTGCGCTGGTTCGTATCCAAGCAAACACCTTTTCGATTCCTTGATTCGATTTTTGTCATCTTTTGGGATAAACATAGTCTGAAACGCGCATTTGCTGCGTTGGTGTATATTATTGAGCGGAAGGTGGAGCTGGTGGAGGAGGGGCTGGTTAGGGTTTTGTTGGATGGGCTGAATGCAGCTGGGAGTAGCAATGCAGTTTTTGCTTTGGTGAAGTGTTGGCTTAGGAATAGAGTGTTTCTGCCTTTTGGGGTTTGGGGTGATGCCTTGATTGATGTGAGTAGGAAGAGTGGGGATTCTGCGGCATTTTTGGGAAGTTGTAGAAATTGGCTTGGATGAGGGACTGAGGTTTGTGATGCCGATTTGGGGCGTGTAATGCTGCGTTGGAAGGGTGTTGTAGGGAGTTAGAGTCTGCAGGGGGTGCGGAGAGGATCGTAGAGTTGATGGCAATGATGAATGTGAGGCCGGATGAGGTAAGTTTTGGGTGGTTAGGGTATTTATATGCTTTGAAGGGGATGGATGAGAAGGTTGCTGAATTGGAGACCTTGATGGGTGGGCTTGGATTCCTTGATCGGAGGTTGTTTTTTAGTAAGTTGGTTAGCGGATTTGTAAAGGCAAAGAATTTGGAATGTGTTACGTCTGTGATGCTGCGTGGTCTGAGGGAATGTGGCGGTGAGGGTGGGATATTTGGCGATGAAACTTTTAGGGAAGTTGTGAATGGATTTGTTAGGAGAAGAGTGTTAGTTTCAACATTGATTATTAAAGCTCAAGAGTTGGAGCCTGAGTCATTGTCAGCTGAGATATCAATTGGTTATGGTATTGTAAATGCCTGTGTTAATCTTGGTGGTTGGATAAAGCGCATACAATTCTTGATGAATGCACACGGAGTCTCTGTTGGTATTGGAGTCTATGTGTCTATAGTGAGGGCTTATTGCGAACAAAATCGAACAGCTGAAGCTGCTCAATTGGTGACGGACATCAGCAGCTCTGGGCTCCGACTTGATATTGGCTCTTATGACACTTTGATTGAAGCATCCATGTCTGGCCAAGATTTTCAGTCGGCGTTTTCCGTGTTTAGAGACATGAGAGAATCGAGGGTGCAGGACCTGAAAGGTAGTTATCTGACTATAATGACTGGTTTAACAGAAAATCATCGGCCAGAACTTATGGCAGCATTTCTGGATGAGGTTGTTTCAGACCCGAGAATTGAAGTTGGAACTCATGATTGGAACTCAATTATTCATGCTTTTTGTAAAGCTGGAAGGTTAGATGATGCAAGAAGAACGTTTAGGCGGATGGTGTTCCTTCGATTTGAACCAAATGAACAAACTTATTTGTCCCTCATTAATGGGTATACAACGGCAGAGAAATACTTTAGTGTTTTGATGTTGTGGAATGAGCTCAAGAGAAAGTTGTCCTCAGACGCCGAGAAAGGAATCAAATACGAACAGAGCTTGTTTGATGCTTTTCTATACGCATTGGTCAAAGGCGGATTCTTTGATGCTGTGATGCAAGTTGTGGAAAAATCTCAAGAGATGAAAATATTCGTTGATAAATGGCGATATAAGCAAGCATTCATGGAGACGCATAAGAAGCTTAGAGTTGCAAAAGTTAGGAAGAGGAATTTCAGGAAAATGGAATCCCTTATCGCCTTCAAACACTGGGCTGTCTTGAATGCTCGACTCCATTTATGAAGCGTGATAAGTTTTTATGGATCCAAAGGTACTATGTGTCGATGTGTTTGCATGACCACCTTCATTCTCACTTCTTTCTCCCAAAATATAGTCTTCTTTTCAAGTTGTACAATACACAAACTATAACTTTAAAAGAAACCAGATATTCTAACTTAATGACAACAATGGATTTTTGCTTCAAATTAAGTAAAGAAGTTAGAGTTTCAAGCAACTCATTCATTAAAGAATGAATCAATAAATACATGCATTCGACAAAACATCTTATTATCTGCACAATCGAGTGATGTTCATCAAAATGTTATTATCTTACATTGTTCAAGTTCCGTCAATATCTCAATCTCCATGTGGCTGTTCAAGACTCCTAGACATTTTGTTACCGATTTGTTCTCCATTTGTGACTTGCCGACGAAAAAAGGTTGAATCACTTTTTCGACTTCAATCCAACTATACCCTGGGGTCTTCTGCAAACTTCTCATTTTCACTCTTATTTCTCGTGCTTCATCCCATTTATTCTCAGATGCATACATATGCGACAAAGTCACATAAATGGATGAATCATTTGGATCATTGTCAATAAGGAGCTTGCCGATTTTCTGACCTAGTTTGATATTCCTGTGTACATGACATGCTGAGAATAATGTACTTAACAAGTCAACATTATCTTGGATACTTGGATTGTTTTGGAGTATGCTATAAGCTTCATACAGCCTACCAGCTCGACCAAGAAGATCAATTAAGCATGAGTAGTGCGCGAGAGTCGGAGTAATACCATATTTGGTGACCATAAGATTGAAATAGTTGCATCCTTCTTCTAGAAATCCTGAATGGCTACATGCTGACATGATCGCAAGGAAGGTAATACTATCTGGTTTTACTCGAGCTTTGTCCATTTCTATGAGCAGATTAATAGCCTTTTGACCTTGTCCATGTGAACCATAAGCTGTAATCATAGAAGTCCATGACACACAATCTCTATCGGGTAACTGATCGAATACAAGTTGAGCTTCATCCATAGCACCACATTTTGAGTACATATCGAGTAACGCACCCATTACCATCTCATTAGATTCAAGATTTGATTCAATAATGCATTGATGGATTTCCTTACCCTTCTCCAAAGCTGACAACTGCGAACATGCCGGTAAAATGCTCATAAATGTGATGGCATCCGGTATAATACTATCTTTTCTCATGCGTGATAAGACTTCGAGAGCCTCAAAGTAACACCCAGTAGCTGTATACCCGGATATCATCAAGTTCCAAGGGACTGCTGTGTTTGGCTTTGGAAAGTTTGTAAAGATGCACTCCGCATACTTTACAAGCCCACATTTAAAATAAAGATCAATCAGCGAGCAGTTCACGTAGATATCAGATCCAAGTTGGTTCCTTATAACATATCCGTGAACGAATCTTCCGTGTTGTAAGTGAGCTGAACTCGAACAAGCCATCAACAAGCTACTAATGGTAGTTCCTGTTGGCTTAACTCCTTCCGCAATCATCTTGCCAAAGAGCGCAATGCACGACTCTGTATCCCCTTTCCAACCTTGAACCGACATCATTGAATTCCACATCACAGCACCCCTAGATCGACATTGATCAAAAACCTCTTTAGCCAATTCCAAATGACCACATTTCCCATACATATCCACCAGTGCAGAACCAATAAAATCATCCACCAAGACCCCATCTCTAACCAACTCCCTATGAATCTCCTTCCCCTTCTCCGCATCAAAAACCCTCCCACACGCGGCTATCGCAGTGGCTAAACTAGTCGAGTTCGCCACAAACCCTTCACCCCTCATCCTATCAAACATCTCCAACGCCTTCCCCCACTCCCCACCTTGAAAATAACACGAAATCACCCCATTCCAACAAACCAAATCTCTAACAGACATTTTATCAAACACCTTCACCGCATCCTGAACCACCCCACATTTCCCATACATACCAACCAAACCACTCCCCACCACAACATCCATCACCAACCCATTCCTGACCAACAAAGCATGCACCTTTCTCCCATACCCAACTCTCCCTAACCCCCCACAAGCCTTCAACACACTCGGATAGCTATACCCATCTGCAACAACACCATCCACTCTCCACATCTCCTCAAACACTCCCAACGCCTCATCAAAAAAGCAACTTTTTGTATATGCAGCCATGATTCCATTCCAAAGCGTGACGTCTAAAGGATTGTTTAACGATTTGAAAAGGGTTGATGCGAATTGGGGTGAATTGGTGGAAATGTAGAGTGTGATTAAATCTTTTGAAAGAGTGATGTTTTGGTGGAATCCGGAGATGATGATTTTGGAGTGGATGAGTTTGAGAGGTTGGAGTGATTTGGAAAGAGAGGAGTTGGAGAGTAAAGATCGTAACTTGACGTAGCAGCCCATGCAAGTGCAGTGCAACTACCCAATTCTGTCAAGATTGGATTTTTTTGATGTTTTTTCGAATTTTGTGATTGTTTTATCGAATGCCGGCAGACATGTCATTTTGAAATGTAGGGGGAATTCAAGAGATTGCATGCTAATCAATGCATAGCACAAATGGATGCCAGCACCTATTCATTCAAAACATAACTCTCTAGTCTCCATTACACATTTTACAATAAACACAAGCTCACGACAAAAAATAAGTCAGCAACAATCGTAGCAAGATGCATAGGTAGCAGTAGCTTGCACTTTAATTAGGAAGCTCAATGACAAGAAAACCAGACACTTCTAATAGTATATGGACACACAAGGATGTCATCTGCGGCAGGTTGCAGGGATTTACAAAGCAGGTTGAAGCTGTGTTTGTGATTCGCTGTGACTATGGGTCAGTTCCATGGGGGAGAAGAAGTTCTATATGCAATGTCTTGTGCTGAAGATGATCCATAGTTCAGGTCAAGGTTGTGTAGCTGCTCCATTAGTTGGTTGCGCCGCTCCTTGAAGAAATCCAGACGGGTGGTTAATTCTACAAGAGCTGATGATGGATGCCTATGGAAATCCAAGGACTGCGAAAAAACAGTCAGATTTCAATTCATAACTGATAAGACGAGCCGGAAGTCAGTTATTTAAGCAATATCTACCTCCACAATTCGAGATGAAGGCGGCACAGAAGCAGAACCATTAGCACAGAACTCATCTGCTGACACACTTGTTGATACCTCTGAGCTTTTCGAATCCCGCGAGTTCATATATTCCATCTGTTTCCTGGGAAATGGCATACCATTCTTTGGTGTCGAAACTTGTCCTTTGATAATTCTTCTGTCTGTGTTTATCAAACTCTCCTGTAACGTAGGGCAATAACTACAGTACTGATTTGCCGAAGCATGATTTCCAAAATGGTAAATTTAAGGAAAAAAAAGTCTAGCAACCTTACCTCGGTTCTTTGCTTTCGTTCATGGTTTACATGAGCAAGTGTTGTGTCAAAATCTTGTTGAAGAAATTTTCTGCTTCATGAGAAATAAAAATAAGTCAGAAGGTTATGTAAATTAGTCCAAATAATCATCTGGGGTACATCATGATTCACATTTAGAGAAAAATAAAATAAATGCTGTTAAATGATCTGCGTGAAACTATAAGGCACATTGCAGCTCTAGTCCCTAGATACTAAGTTGCAGAGGAGTTGTCCGTCACATTACTTTCTAAGTTCTAACTAATAAGCCTACTGGTCTGAAGAAAATAGAAGACTACAGGCTCAGCTTGCTTGTACATTCTTTTGCTTGATTATCTGCTTTGTGTCTTAGGAGTCTGTTCCATAAATTAACTAACATGTCCTAATGAAATCTCAGCTAATCAGGAATGAAAAAAATATCCTAGATGTTAGAATACTAGTCTGACAAGGTACTTGAATGAACTCAAACAGAAAAAAGAGCCGATATTCTTGGGAAAATGCAGTCTTACTGTTGAGGTTTTGAAATTTGAACACGCGGAACGTGGTCATGTACTTCGGAGAAGGCGCCTAATTGATGTTGGCGCTGCTTATTCAGCTGATGGTGAAGTTCAGCAACTTTTTGCTTCAATCTAGCAACATCTGCCTCAGCTAGTGCGATTTCCTCAAGTTCTGCCCTGGTCTTTACATTTTACAACAGCAATTCAGGTTGAATCACTGCAAGTAACCTGAAACCCACTAATGATGGATGAACTGCGGTTACAAGGAAATGACATACAAACCTTGGAATCCATGCCACGTGAAGAGGAAAATTGTCCAGACGACATGCTCAGACCAACCTCCAAAGCAGCTCTGAGGTCTCGTTCAGCTTGCAGCTGTTCTTGTAATCTCGACACCTGTTGATATTATCAAGACTGAAAATTATAATGAATATTACTTACGCTAAATGGCAATCAATCAATAAGAAGGCATCACCCAAAATCATCAATTCCTAATGCACGTAGAAAAGGAACCAATTGCGATTTTAGATTACTGTATAACAATAGAGCTGTCATTGAGATTTTGAAAATGCCCAGGAAAATAAAGCAAGCAAAAATGGTAAAAAATCATATAAGGCAAGAACTGAAGACACACCATGTCAAAACCGTAGTTAAGAGTTCCAGAGGCTGTTTAAAAATAATAATAAGTTTAACATTCTGCTGAAACATGTTTACTTCGCATCCAAGCAGTATAGATGTTCAACAAAATGCAACAGGTAGAATCGAGCAGTGTTATATAGGCCTACTAGCTAAATAAGAACGAGAAGTTACATCTTGTTCAAGAACCAGTCGCCTTTCATGCAGAGCTTGCTTCCGTCTCTCCAAGCTAGCTTGCAGTATTGCATTTCCCCTTGCCTGAGAAATACTTATATAATGCAGTGGAAACTAAAATCACACAAGTAAAATTCACTAATTGACAGCTGACTAACCTCCTTTGCAATCCTGTGCTGCAGATCATTCTTTGCAATTTCAAGCCTTTGAATTACAAGTCTGTATCATCATTGAACAAAAGCATCCTTTAAAATAAATCAGAAGGGAGAAAAGCAAGAAGATGAAAGTACTTAAGAAGTTCTGCAAGAAAAGGACTACAAAGAGCCTATCCATGGGAGTAAAAACAGAAAATCATGGAGACGTGTAAAAATTCTCACTCTTCCTCCCCAGAAGAACCAACAGACTCCGCTGAAGGCGTCTTCCGCGACTGCAAACAACCACAACACCATATAATAAACAAAGGAAGTATAGTTAAATAAAAAGGTAATATAAGCATAAACTATTAGTGTCTTATCTTTCAAGGAAGATATCCTTACCGAACCATTTCCCCAGAATGAAGAACGATTGGTATTGGGATTAGAGTTTACAGGTCTGTTTATAAGCATTTCTGCGCTTAAATCTGCCCCAGAGGGGACCATTGCTGGATTCAAAGATGATAAGATCTCACCCATTGATCGTTGTGGAACACTATGAAGCAAGGCACTCGAACTGTCTATCTCTGTTTTACCACTTGGCTCCATATTGCAAGCTTTTCCAAGTGGAGATTCATCAGTAACATTTGAAGTTGGTGAAGAAAGGCCATTGTCACCATTGTATCTCGCATAGAAATCAGCACTTCCAAATGCCTTCAAATGAAGGCAGAGATATTGTTTAAATAATTTTTTATGAATCATAAATAAGAAGAGAGAACAAACAGACAGTGACTGCCGAATAACACATAGTTTTTTCTGAAATGAAGTGATTGTAATTTTCTAAGAAATGTCACTTGAGCAATTAATATTTGATTCCAACCCATAACCGAAAATTGAAACACTTAAATATTTTTCATATTAGAAGCAAATAACGATAAGAAATAGCAAAAAATTAATAAGCAACAGAGAACCTTATAGTCATACAAGTCGGACCCATTACAACCACTGCTTTCACATTGTTTGCCACTCAGCACACGATGTGGAGCGTCATCATCGTCTTCTGACTCATGGTCCACTTCGTTTTCTGCATCATGGAAACCATTCCCTTTGATGTCTATTTGTTCATCATCAGTTGATTCGTCACTTCCACTGTTCTCAATTTGAGAATCAGCTGAAATCGAGCATCTATTATGACTGTCATCCTGAAAAACAGATACCAAAAAGGTCGGAAGAAAATCACTAGCAGCATTATTATGAAGAAAGTTTCATTTATGACATTTTTTTCGCAAGTTTCTTTTAGATCTGGCGCCAAATGTCACTAAAACAAAAACTATACAATTTATCACTAGCTACAATTCACAGATGGTACACTCACTACTGACATTTCCCTTTGGATCTCATACAACTGTCTTAAACATTCAAAGCAACCTTGTTATATGCAAGCTATTCGGACACAGTTGTAATAATTCAAATAATTTTTGATGTGAAGGTTGACTTACATCAAAGATGTTCTCATATTCCTCCAGAAGAATTGTAACAATAGCATGAGCACTGTTAGCAGCATTGGCAGCTGCCAGAAGCTGAGCCGAGTTATCACCATCAAAATCAAAGTCATCTTCCAACTCACATTCACCAGCTAAAAGAGGGCGCAAAAGCAAGGGGGCCATGCAGGCAGCAACAGCAGACGCAGTCATACGGTTCTCATACGCATGAGATGATATTGCATGCATCATTTTCAGCACCCTGATAAAACACTTACACTTACAATAACAACGGAAGTATATACATAAACCGAAAGCAAACATAATTCAATTACACTAATGATAGTTGATTATTGTAAATTGAAAATCATTAAATTTAAAGCGTTGGTAAAGGACCTTTGTAACAAACGACGGTTTGGCTCAGGAAACGTCTCAGAAATTGCAGTTCGCAGTGCATTGACCCGAGCTTCCTTATGGTCGATTTCTGCAGGTTGACAAGGAAAAATAAATGCAGTTGATGGCAAGTTTGGCTGGGTAAAACTAAGAAAATAAGATTTTCTAAAACTGAGGGATAGCAATAATATATTGTGTATACATTATAACTAACAGGTGCCTGTTGAGGAGCACTCGGCATGATTGGCAGAAGCATTAAATTGAACAACATTTTGGTTTGATTTACTGAGTACAAAACCATTTTTATGCAGATTCTAAAAGCCTATAGCAAATAAATACATGATGCAACTTACTGTAAGCCTCTAACAATGCGGTGCAGCAAGATGCCGGGACAGGAGACGAAGGTAATTCCCGAAGAATGTGCTGGAGGGCAACAATTATGTTATTTCAGTGAAAAAAACTGAAGTTACTCAGAGTAGGACAGGAAATAATCAAGTAATACCTTAACACAATCACCAACGACATGAGCATCTTCGTCCGAATCAAATTCCGTTTTCCCTTGGATAAGAAGTACAATATTATTCAATAGTGGCAATAGGTGCGAGAGTATTCATAATTTGTCCACACAATTCCATTACACAGAGTACAAATGACATGACATTTGTATACCTTGTTCGTATTCCTGAACTCGGCGGTCAACCTCCTCAACGTCAGCGGAGAGTCTCAATATTCCTTCTACTTTGGCTCCTGAACACAAGCATGGATAAAAAAGATTAGCACGAATAAGCCATGGTATTGACAGTTCCCCCAAAAAAGATAGTGCATCGATAAGGATGGAACACATAGATAGTTGATTGTAATACTTGTGGTAAATCCATTTCAACTATTACAAAAGCATAGTCACAACAAGCAACTAAGCATGCACCGTTACCTAATGAATCAGTAACTTTTGAATTTAAAACCATAAGAAATAGTTGATTAATTACAGTAGTGATCTTATGGACAGCAATTTCAGTAGTCATACTCCAAAGCTAATCAGAAGCACATCAATGAACAATATAATATCAGGACAGGCCTAAGGTAATCTCCTTTCTGTCGGCCATAACTCTCCTACAACTAATTACAGAGATAGGTCATCCAAATTCCAAAGGACGCAGTACAACTATGAAACTGATATTAAACCTCAATATATCATCCAGTCACAGGTCCCACTAAATCAGCTTTCAACAGAAATCCACCTCAAGGGTCCCACAAATCAATAAGTAATAATATATTGATACAATCAGAATCAGCTTGACATATTCCATGCAACTACTACAACTAAATTATTTAAAACTGAGAGTTACTAGTGATAGTGACACAAATTACCAGATTTTTCAAGAAAGCAAAGTGCTTTCTCCAGAAATGAAGGCCCCCCATCTATATCTTCAAGTGCAAGCAGTATGGGTCGGCCAACAACTAAAGATCTGACGGGCCTCTTGTCACTCCTCCCTAAAAGAAATTTAAAAGATATATTTAGCGTAGTTTGAAAAATACATACTTATGACATAATACAATGATGGAGGATGTTGTACATTGATGAAAAGGTCCATCCACGTTGTCATTCGTGCCATTTTGAAATATCTCGTTGTGTCCCACCCCCATTACAAGGGCAGTGCTTGGAGCTAGTGCGAGAGCATGTTCCAAAGCTGTTTTCCATTCGAACAAATCCTCTGAGGTTTCAGCCTGCAATAAATAGTAAAAAGGAGTAATATTAAATAGTATATATATAGTGGTTTAAAAAATAGCAATAAAATTAACAGGGATGCATGATGATGTAAGGTAACAAATGATGTAATAGTCACCTTAAGTGTGAACTCGCGTCCATCAGGGAACAAAACAGTTAACAATTTCTTGTCTTCTTTTACAACAACACTGCAAGACATTGGGTTCATGAGCAGAATTTCATGATAGTCATCCAATCATCTGGAACGAATTCAAGAAAATGCTTACCTTCCAGAATTGTTTAAATCAATGCCACCCAAAGTAAGATTCACTTCACCACTTTTTTGAGGAAGGGCACTCTGCATAAAATCAATACCAAGAAGAGCATACTCATTCAGAATCATAATAATGTATTTCTTTAAAATTTCTACATGCAATGATCTGAATTCTAATGTTTAGATCAGAAAACACGCTTAGATCTGGACATAACGATGACAAGAAATACTCTCCTATGGATACTTGGAACTCTGAAGATGCTTAACATGGTGTGTAAAGAGTAAGAGCAGCTCTACTACCCTAGTTTCCATGTTCATATTTTTACAGCAATCATCGAGCTAAGAACAGTTCCCAATCCATTAACATTGCATATAAGTAATATAGATGTTGATATCTATGCTCAAGTCTGAGTTTACACTGATGCAGGCATATTAGTGTTAGTTACAATCAGAATTTCATATCACACAACGTATGAACCCACCCCGTAAACCAAAATATAAATGTAGGCACGAACAAGTGGAGATAAGAAAGGAGTACATACGGGATCATTCTTGAAGAACACCAAAGACGTTCGTGTGAGAATGAACCAACGCTTCTTCCAAGATTTCCATCCTAGTCCTGCAAAAACACACACATCAACTTTGGAAAAAAATGGCATTAAGAGTTCAGAAATGAGACTGCAATTGTATCGGCTAACGGGATTTTTTTTGAATACATAGTAGCAAAATACCAAATTTTTATTTAATATCATATACTTAAATATTTGCTTTGATCAGAGTATCATGATACCATCATAGAGGCCAAAAATGTGCTCTATTCAGTTACAAAGAGAGATTATAGTAAGAAAATAAATTTGCTAACATGATCTAGCGGGTGAATGATACCGTTAAAATTTAAAATAATGGAAGTGTTATCAAATTGTAGAAAACTCCTAACTCTCACATATGTGAAAGGAAATATTCATTAACTGAACTCAAATAGAGCAACCGCTTTAATAGAAGCTTTACCGAAACCCAACAAAATCACATACCTTTAGAAGAAATAAAAAGCGGACCACTCTTGAAAATCTGGACCTGCCACATAATACAATCAGTCTACAATTATAACATCACATATTCAAATTAATCTTATAATCATATCATCCAAGTTCACTCGGCTCTTAATGAAGTGAACATCAACAACTAAAACTGGACGTCTATACTACTTTTGAACAACAATACATAGCAAAAACAGCACAACTCTAATCAAATGAAAAGTAAAAGTAGAATTAAGCACATACAGCGTTACTTGGTCCGATTCGCGGACGGTCAAATGCAGCCAAAGATGCAGACATCTACAACTACTAATACATCAAACAACACATCAGAAGATCGAATTTGCCTTCTGATTGTCTGAACTGAGTAAAACGAATCTCCGGAAGACGGCGGAAAACGCGAAGTTAGGGTTTTAGAAATCGAGTAATCAATTGGCGATGGATTTAGGGTTTATTAGGTAGGAGAAGTTGGCTGTCGTTCGCTTCAACCACTTCGCTAATCTCTCTCTAATCAACTGTAGCTTCATACAGCTGAGCAGTGCTCCTTGTTGAAAGAAGCAGGGCGGGTTATCGGGTCGGGTTTCATACGAAAACGGTCGTATCCACGATCCTACAGCCAATCGAATTCTGACACGTACCCTCGGAGCCGGATGGATTCAAGACTTCTTTCCTTTACGTTGGCAAATAATTTCCTCTATAAATAAAGATTTATTTCTTCTTATATATTCAAATGGAGGAAATGTTTAAGTATAGTTGTGCGGATTTAGGCTATTTAAAGCTACGTATAATTATTAGGTAATAGATATTTGTACAAAAACTAATAATAAATGTAACAAATTTAACAAAACTTCGCCGACATTGTAAATATAAATGTATTAGAACTGATGTTGCTATCGAAAAAAAGAAAGATTCGATATTGTGCAACTGTTTGTTGTAATGAAACGAAATGAGTTCACGAGTACACCAAATTAGATGGATCTACATGATACATTTCTTATCTATGTATATATCATGTCTCATATTTTCTTAATAATACTTGCAGCAAGAAAGTGGTTCTAGAGACTACTAAAGTTTTGTAAGACGGAGGGACATCATTCAATCCTTGATTACTATTCATCCAACGATTCATATTCATAACAGTCAATATCAATCGTCCGTGTATTTTGCAAATCCAACCACTTATTTTAATTAAAAATTAATTTAATCTCAGCCGTTAAGTCAATCAAAATTAACAGTTTAAATAATGTCTTCATGTCTTACAGAACTTAAATGTCCCTCTAAGACCAAACTCCTTGCACCAAATGAGAAATAGTTGCATCGAATCTACAATAGTTTTGAAAATAAATATTGTTGGTTTGAAAATGGGTAGTTGCAGCAAATGACAAAAAATTCACTTCTGCGGTGGGTTTTGTCGCTTTAATGTTTTAGTCCTCCATATTGTACATATTTTGGAGTCACGAGAGTGTTTCCTTGCAATAAAATGAATTCTAGCAAGCAGACCAGAACATCATACATCTAGACAAAGAAAGTATAATGACTCAATGACACATTTCTTCGGTAAAGACAAGAGTGTGCCCTGGTCCTGACACACAACATGACAGTGTTGATCCCCTTCTTTGTATTGATGTCTAATCAGAGTGGTCTTCTTCATCGCTGCTACTCGTATTCCAATGTCGACGGTCATCGAATAAATCTTCGGGAGGATCATAGACAATCATACCGGGGAAGAGGTCCAGGAAGTCATCCTTCACTTTCTCTCGCAAATCTGGATATGGGACTAGTCCTTTTAATATGACTCGGAACGGCAATGAGAGTGGTTGTTCTGGGGAACTTCTCATTTCTTCATAGACTTCCATTGCTTGTTCTGGTAGGCCGCTGTCAAGGTATACTCTCATTATGTCGCCAAATGTGTGCTGGTCAAATAGGACTTCTTCCTTTTTAAGATCATCCCAAACTTTATTTGCTTCGTTGACCTTTTTGTTTCGAGCTAGGAACATGAGCATGTCTCTGTAGAAGAACATATCTGGCCTGTACCATACCTCCTTGCGCACAACGTCATATAACTGTATCATACAATGAATACACAGCACCGTTAATATGAATGTTGAGCAAATCTGCTTAGTGCGAACATCATCTACAGACATCAAGATACCCCCATTCCAAAAAATCAACATCTTGCTGACGAAAAACTCAAGGAATTTTGAAAGAAACAAGAATTATAAAAATTGTGTAAAGGAATGCATTATTGTACCAGCAATGAATGTGCATGTAAAGCAGCCTTGTCTATCAGAAACTTATTTTAATGAGGGGTGACTGACAGAGTAATTTGGGAGACGAACCTTCAAGCAAAGAAAGACATGGTCCTGCCTTTGAAACTCAAAGAGAACTGACACAAGGTCAGATTTGAGGAGTCGAGACACATTAGAACGCATATAGTGATCCAAACGTATCGGGTTGTTGCAGAGCCGCTTGAGCTCTTTAGCTACAATTAAACCCTCTTTTCCAATTTCTTTCTTGCGTCTCCATATCGATAGGCTTGGCTTTGAGGATAAGTTGGATATGTTACGGACATTACTGAGCAAAACGAGCAGCTCATGCGACTGTGCTTGTATGAAAAATCTTCCTGGCAGTGGCCCACTGTATATATGACATGGGTTGCTGGAAATGTAGAGGGCTCGGAGCGGCTGTGAGCTCCTTACTAATTTCAGAATCAACTTGTACATATCTTGAAAGAAGGTCCACTCTACTTTCTTCAGTTTACTGTTGAAAATTCGCCAATATACCCTAAAAACATAATGGAACCAAGTCAGTCAAGATAAAATTTACTACATGAAATTTAACTGGTTGCAAGATAGATTCTGAAACTGCTGGTCATATAGAGTGGTTAAAATAAATAATAATGAAAAGTTCCGACTCAGGCTTAAGCAAGACGTCCACAATAACCTTAGTAAAGCATTATGAGTGCAAAGAAGGTAATCGCATAAAGAGAAAAAATAGCAGACAATAATGTTAAAAGAAGGATATTGAAAAGGGTGGAATGTACATATTTCCAATCAAATTCACAGAGGCATTTTCACAAACATGTAGCAGACATCATACTCAATCCATAAACACAAAATTCATATAAAAACTCACACAAGCAACAAAGGAAAAATTCAACTAACTATTGCAGGCGGAGGTGGAGTAAGAACACGGTAGAATAAGCGATGCCGTCACGACAAAATCTACCAACAGAAGCGTTGAAGACTTGAAGCGGTGATGCTAGGGTTAGGGAGTGGTACATTCAACTTAACACTGGTTGGGACATCAGACAGGTAAACTAAGATTATTGTATAGGATTTGTATTTAAGGATGTTCGTGTTTTGGTATTGGTTTCATGAAAAAGCCTCTCTCAATCACCGATCCGGTACTAATGGACGACGGCTCAAAAGAACAAAATACCCTTAAAAACATTCGATGTGCATTTTGGTAAATTTGCCCCCTAAAAACGTAGGTTTTTGGTCTTTTGTACCATCAGCTAGCATCAACTATTTGTACATACAACAAAACAATGGAATATAATTTCGGTTTTAAGATTTGCATTTTGCATATGTAAACTCTCTGGGAATGGAAGCTTGTTGGGAGCCTACAAACTATGATTGCTTCCCCATATTTAGTTTTCTATCTCTTGACTAACAATTTTCTACTTGTACAGGAGAGTTAAAGCAGATACTGAGAAGAGTGGCTTCTTCTGACTAGAGTCTAAATATGGAACTCAGATTCACCTGAATGCGCATTTTTTTAGCAAAACCGAAAAACTAGACAAAAATAAGATATCTTGCCTTGCTGTTTTCCCACATAATTTTGATGGATACATTCAGGTTCCCTCATTTTTTCTTCCCTCAAATTTTGACACCCTCTGCTGCCCCTCGCCCTCTACCGTAACCGGGTGTATCGTCTTTGTCATGCAGAATGTCTTTTAAGTAAACAGAATGTCTGATTAAGGACGATACATACCCTTGATTTTTTGCCTTGTAAATCCCTGGATGAAATATTTTCAGCTTCAGATATTTTTGGGTTGATTTTGTTTCCGCTGAGGTATGGGAAATATTTGCTCGGAGAACAACTCTGTAGCGGAGGATGCTGATGTTCAAAAATCGCAATCTGCGGATGGAAAGGTTGAGGATCAAGGAAACGCTACCACACCACCAAAGCCCATGACTCCTGAAAGAAATGCTCCTAACAAACCAGCCAAGGATGGACAGATAGGACCGGTGCTTGGAAGGCCGATGGAGGATATTAAAGCAACTTACACAATGGGTAAGGAGTTGGGTCGGGGGCAGTTTGGGGTTACCCATTTATGTACACATAAGACTACAGGAGAGCAATTTGCATGCAAAACAATTGCCAAAAGGAAACTTGTTAATAAGGAAGATATCGAAGATGTGAAGCGTGAAGTGCAGATTATGCATCACCTTACTGGGCAACCCAATATCGTGGAGCTCAAGGGAGCTTATGAGGATAAGCATTCAGTTCATCTGGTGATGGAATTGTGTGCAGGTGGGGAGCTATTTGACCGGATTATAGCTAAAGGACATTATACAGAAAAGGGAGCTGCGTCGTTGATGAGGACTATCGTGCAGATTGTGCATACATGCCATTCCATGGGTGTCATTCATAGGGATCTTAAGCCTGAGAATTTCCTTTTGCTGACCAAGGATGAGAATGCCCCTCTTAAGGCCACTGACTTTGGTCTTTCCGCATTTTTCAAACAAGGTAATTTTAATTACTTTTTCTTAGTTTTCTTTCGGATGATCGCAAGAGAAAAAAAAGCATGGTGACATACTACATTTTTACAGGTGATACATTCAGAGACATTGTCGGTAGTGCATACTACATAGCGCCGGAGGTTTTGAAGAGAAAATATGGCCCTGAGGTTGACATTTGGAGCATTGGTGTAATGCTATATATCCTTCTTTGTGGTGTTCCTCCATTTTGGGCAGGTATGTTATGCTTCTTCAAGCTTAACATGTACAAATGTGATGTTTTCAGGAAACAAATGAAATTATATGGGTTTAACAGAATCTGAGCATGGGATATTCAATGCCATTTTGCGTGGACATGTTGATTTCAGTAGTTATCCATGGCCTTCGATTTCTCCCCAAGCGAAAGATCTTGTCAAAAAGATGTTGAACTCAGACCCAAGTCAGAGGCTAACAGCCTTCCAAGTCCTCAGTATGTGTTTCTCCTTTTCGTGCACCTCGGTCAGTACTAATGCTTACATAATTATATATATGTAGTAACTTATTTTTCTTGAATAAATTTGGTATCAAGATCACCCATGGATCAAGGAAGATGGAGAAGCACCCGATACACCACTTGATAATGCAGTCCTAGACAGGCTCAAGCAATTTAGAGCCATGAACAAGTTCAAGAAAGTCGCTCTTCGGGTACCCAACCACAGAAACCAAACCCTTTAACTGAATGATCACTTTCCATGTTTTTGGAAGTCAATAATTATTTGAGTTCGATCTGATAGGTTATTGCGGGATGTCTATCGGAGGAGGAAATAATGGGACTGAAGACAATGTTCAAGGGTATGGATGCAGACAATAGTGGAACTATCACTTTGGAAGAACTGAAACAAGGACTTGCCAAGCAAGGAACAAAGTTATCAGAATATGAAGTTAAACAGTTGATGGAGGCGGTGTGTTCTTTATTTCTTTTCACTTGGCTTTACCTGCATTTTTATAAAATGGACTACTAAGTACTATCCCCACGTATACAGGCTGATGCAGACGGAAATGGAACGATAGACTACGAAGAGTTCATAGCAGCAACGATGCACATGAACAGAATGGATAGGGAAGAGCATTTGTACACTGCATTCCAGTATTTTGATAAAGACAATAGTGGGTATGTTAATTACCAAAGATTTCTCAGTGTTTTTTGTTCTACTTGAGTTAAGACGCTTTTTCAAGAAAAAAAGTACTTGGCTCATTGGCTGAGTGTTCAGTTTACTTGTTGCATAGGTACATTACTACAGAGGAACTGGAACA
Organism: Sedum album; assembly: GCA_006409495.1. Taxonomy (NCBI): domain Eukaryota; kingdom Viridiplantae; phylum Streptophyta; class Magnoliopsida; order Saxifragales; family Crassulaceae; genus Sedum; species Sedum album. Next base: position 65,761 of record QZGG01000787.1, on the reverse strand, counting down.
AGCGCTGCAGGAATATGGCATGCTCGAGGGAAGGGATATAAATGAAATTCTAGCTGAAGTAGATGCTGACAATGTGAGTTAACTTATTCCTCTGAGGCTCTGACCTTTATTCAGACTTATCTGTAACTTATTAGTACTGTTTATCTTCGCAGGATGGCCGCATCAACTATGATGAATTTGTGGCTATGATGAGAAAAGGCCATCCAGAAGCTAATCCAAAGAAAAGAAGGGAGGTCAACCTATAACTTCAAGGCCACAAGATAAATTGTAAATTTCCAACCGCGACGGATGAACACAAAAAGATCCTTAAAATATACTTGAGGACATCCCTGGTGCATAAGGATTGGTTATGTCAAAGACCCGACAAGGAACTCGAAATTTAAATGTTTGAATGAGTGGGAACTGTCATGTAAAATGGGTTACCTGATCTTTTCGATCAGTGAATGAAAAATGATATATATGATGTCCATTTTTATTGACAACCTTTTCAAGATTGTTTGAGGTTTCGTTTTAAACCAATGACACTGAAAACTGAAAGGCTCTTTACTGCAGCATAAAAACAAAGGGCATTAAGCTACACAACAGTAAAGTGTAAAACATCTTTAAACACAAATGGCATTTACAATTGTATAAACAAAAAACAAGATACACATACTTAACATCAGATTGCAGATTCATATATCTATAGTTTAGACAGTAAATTTAGAATATTTACGCGCGGAACACGGCTAATTCAATTAATGGCAGCAGTTTATGTCAGGATATGAACAAGGACGAACCAAGACCATCGCCGCGCTATGTTGCTGCAACTCCAAATGCATAGCAGCATTCACATACAGACTTTGAAATCAAGTTTCTCACGGCTTAAAACAACAGTTCAGGTATGTCAAGATATTATTCTTCCCCTGTAAGAAATTTAGAAAAAAAAATTAACCTAAGAAAATGTAGTTTGATAATTCTTAATAAATATTTTTAAATTATTTTTCACCGATACATACCGTAGACTCATCCTGGCCGAGTCGTTGTTCTGGAACATGATGATGGTGATTATGATGATGATGGCGACGGCGGCGATGATTATGATGAGGCTCAGGAGGGGTATTATTTTCATATGCATTTGCAATATGGTAAGGCACAGTTTTAGTCTTCTGCTCCTTCCTATCGGCACGAGCTTTTGTAAATACCATAGTGTAGCCATCTGCAGGATTAGGTCCTCCTCCTCCACCTTGATTCTCCCATGATCCAAACTGCGGCACGGACATCCGCCCATTTCTCTGCAAAACCCAAATCCAAGATCAAATGATGCATGAAAAAGAAATTTAAAAAACATGAACAAAACATCATCAAATTCATACCTGCCTCCTATCTTCCATTTTCTTGGAAGAAGGACGAGCTGAATAAAATCAAATTCCAAAACTTTCAAATGCAGTTTTTTGTGAAAATGATTTTGTCTTGTTCAAAGTACTATAAATGGAATGGCCAAGTTATCTGTGCAGCTCATATTTCAATCCTTTCCAGCAAAATGCAGTTATTATGATGATATCAATTAAAGTTATTGGAGGACGATTAACTTTTCGTAAGACGCTAGGATACAATCTCAATCGTTCATTACTTATAATCTAACGTTAAGATTTAAAGTAAAATAATGGTCAAATCCAACCACCCGTATTTTACGCAAATCCAACTGTCTAAATTAAAACTCAACTTTAATCTCAAACGTCGATTTATTATAATCAATGGCTCAAGTTTTATCCTCTTGTCTTACATATATGTCATGTGTCACATGATCTCAACCCTCAATCCTACAACTCCAACGTTAACTTATTTAAATGTTTTTTTAAGTCGCTTTCAAAAAAGCTCTGCCTTCTCTCCTCCCATAGTTCTTTCCACCTCCTTTCCTTCATCTTCCTTTTTTCATTAGTGATCATTTCTTTGGGGTAGAGGAGATGGATCCCTCATGGGATTTGTCTTCCTCTACCCCAAGGAGATTATATATCCTTTTAATTTCATAGTTCCCATGTCATTGCCGTCGCCATTGCCGCCGCCATCTCCGCCGCCTAGGCCACATGCATGTTGCCGATTCGCGTTTTATTGGACTCCTCAACCCTCCACCATCACATGCATGTAGTCTGATCGTCTTAGATCGGCCTCGGTTTGTTTATAAATAAATGGTTGTTTAATGTTTATCTTTCGGTTGTGTAATTTCATTCTCTATGTGGAGAAGGTTGTTTATCTTGGGTAGTTTTAGTTGGTTTGCCCCTAGATTGAATGTGATATGGCTGGAAAATGTGGGTGTATTGGTAGTAGTTGCGAGATAGGTCAACTGGACATCTTGTATTGCTGTCCGAGGTGGTTTAAGACTTGTTCCCACCTGTCTAAATCCTTTCTCTTGTATCTTGTATCAATATTCAGGCTTTTATTGCCTTATCAAAAAAAACTTATTTAAATGTTTTCTCAGTTGGAACTTTATAGGAATATAATAAATGACTAAAACACCTTATCAACAAAATATTCATGTTTCCAGCTACCTGCAGTTAAGCTGCTCCAAAATGGGATAGTGGGATAGACTACCTCCACAATTTAACTTTTTTAGTTGTATTTTCAAAAAAGGTTTTTCGAGCAAAAGTCAGATGACTAAAATACCCTTCGATTAACATAATTAAGCTGAAATTTCATCATTCTGATAAGTCAAATTCAAGAAAATGCCTGTTAAAAATTCAAATTTGCAAATCCAGTGAGAATGACCAATATACCCTTGATCATTAAAATTCAATTCTGAAGTAGCAACTACACACATTGCATACTACATACAATCATCAGAAGAACAAATGAAATGAGAAACCCAAAATATAACACCAAACATAACTCTATATAATCAACCAGCAGAAAGTCTGTTGGCTTAGACTTGGAACGGCCAAGGCCAGTCCTTCAAATCCTGATCATTTCCGACCTTCGCGCTGCTCTTCCTCATAGCACTAGCACTTCCCAAAGTCACACAATTCTCCCTCTCCAAATGACTATAATACTTCAACACAAACGCCATAACAAGCACCACCCACTCCAAACAAAATATCAAAATGCACAATCCCCCAGCCAGCTTCAAAATCACCGCACCGTCATCCTCACGGACGTAACTCTTAAGCCCAGTTAAAAAACTAGAAGTTCTTGAAAATATCAAGACCGCAACGGAGCCTTGGAAAATGGCGGTAAGGACAGTGGAGATCATGTGAGCTGCGTACCATTTGTTGGAAGAGTTTGATGAGGTGGCGGTTAGGCCGGAGATGGCGGTGAGGATAGTGAAAATGTGGAGGAGGATGAGGAAGAAGCCTGGGAGAGAAGGGAAGAGGCGGAGGGAGAGGGTTAGGAAAATGCAGGAGGAGGATGCGCCGAGGAGGAGGTAGTTTGTGAATAGGAAGAGCTTGTGTGTGTTGTAATGGGATTTAGAAGTTGTTTCAGATTGATCGAGATTGAACCCCATTTTGGGGTTTGGAATTGGGATTGGGTTTGATCGGATTGGATGATGACAAGGTGGTGGTGAGAATTGAGATTGAGAGTGAAGAGGAAGCAGTGAGATTGGATTTGATTTATAGAGAAGAGGAGGTGAAGAGACAGATCAAGATTCAAGAGTGTGTAACGGTCGAATTTTGAATATTTGAACGTTAGGGGTGTCGGTGGCGCAACGGATATATTTTAGTGTACAGTTCGGGACCCGGGTGACGGCGTCTTAAAACGACGTCGGAGTGTTTTGAGATTTCAATAGATTAACGCAACCCATTGGACCAACTTTAATGGGCCTTGAGGTTAGTCGTCGGCCCAATAATAATGACTACTCAACCTCCACGAACCTCGATCAGAGTACAGACGAGATTCTAACGCTAACGATCGCAGATTGCCTCGACATTCGGATTCGGAAGATTTGGAACGATGACGACCGTTGGTGGAATTTGTGAGTCCGGCGGAGGGAACGAGAACAGCCTTTCCGATGTTGAACACCTCGCTAGATTCGCCGTTCAGGAGCACAACTCCAAGCAGGTATGATCAAATATTAAATTGCCCTAGATCGGATTTTGAATTTGTTGTTTGATAAAATGATTGTTTAATTTGGTTTTGTGTAGAATGCGCTACTTGAGTTTGGGAAGGTTGTGAAGGCGAAAGAGCAGACGGTAGCTGGAACTCTACACCACATTACAATTGAGGAAATTGATGGTGCTGCTAAGTTGTATGAGGCAAAGTCTGGGTCAAGCCATGGATGAATTTCAAGGAGCTACAGGAATTCAAACCTGTCGATGAATAAATCAGATGCTTGATCGCAGTGGCTGCTTGGTATGATTTCTACCTAGTGTGGTATGTCTAAACTTAACCCTCAATGATTGGTTAGATTAAGGGTAAGTATTGATACATATATCCTAAAGTATGTGAATCTGCCTATGTGTAAATAAAATGGTTGCATGCTTTACTTCTTCATTAAATGTGAAATTGTCTTGTTTTTGCTTGGATTGTATTTGTTCTTAGCCAAGTACCTTCCGGATCTTGATCCTCAGTAGCCACATGAAGGAAGTGTACCCAGCCTCCTTAGCCAAATACTCAAAGGTACGTTTTGTGTGATTTTATGATTGTTTTAATTGTGATGTTCGCACTATAGACCCTTACGGTCAAATCAAACCATCACAATGTCCCTTGTGGAGTTCATGATAAGGTCGGGGTACAGTATTCACTTGTTCAGGACAATGACCAGGTTTGACAGTTGAGCAGATTTAAAGGTATTTGTCTCAGTGGTTTAATGCTTGTCAGAAAAGGTGTCAAAGTCCTGCGCAGTCAATGAATTGATTGGGAGGTGGAATACCATGTCTTGGGTAGCCGAATCGTTTTGGCAGTTATGACGTGATTTGAATTTTGAATTTGAACCAAAATCAGAGGGGATTAAGGAGTTATCCGGAAAAATAACCTCTCACCGTAAATTCAGCCTTTCAACTTCCAAAAACCCTAATCATCTCACTCAACGAAGTTGATACTCTCAACCGATTAAATGGCCTCCAACACTGACAACAACAACACCGCCACCATCGCTGGCTCAGAGGTTGAAGATCTGTCGCGAGCAATGGTCGTATATGTTCCACCATCTCAGTCGACGGAGCCGGAATCAGTGGTTGAAAAAGATAACATGCCAGGAGCGGAGATTGTGATTGGCGATGGGGTAAGTGAAAAAGCTTCTGGTAAAGTTTCTGAATTTTCGATTACTGAATCAGATGAAGTTATTGCCTCTGTTATTAAGAATGTTGTGGATGCGATTGGTGTTGTTAGTAATGCTGTTGTTGATGATGTTGCGGATGTTGTGGAGAATTTTGTTGGTGATGATGGTGGATTGGGAAAACCAGTTGTGGAAGGTTTCCTTGAAGTGCCGGTTGATGGGAGTGATCATGAGAATGATGTGGTGATAATCTCTGGTCCAGTTCCAACCAAGACACCTAAGCCAGCCAAGAAGACTAAGTATGTGGGGAGGAGATTCCAGCCGACAAGGTCCTGTCTCAACAAAAGAAAGAAGGACAAGGTGGATGATGAAGATGAGGCCGATGAGGATGCTTCTGTGGTTAAGAAGCAGAAGATTGCCAAGAAGGAGATTTTGGAGGACATGGAATGTTCAGTGAGTTTTCTGAAGGAGCAGAAACTGGAGGAGGTTTTGGACCTATTGGAATTTCAGGAGTGGGACAAACTGTTTGACTTGGACGAGTTGGTGAGTCAATCAGCAGTTTTGGAATTTTATTCGCAGCTCTCTATATCAACCAAAGGAAACAATGTCTATCTGGACTTTGTTATTGGAGGAGAGGAGCTGACCATTTCCAGTAAAGAGTTGTCAACCATCCTCAACATTCCACACAAGGGATTTGGGGAGTGGATCAAAGGACAGTGGCCCAACAATGAAGAGGATAGGTATGTGGTTCAATAGAGAGTCTGTGGTACTGCTAAACCAAGAAAGGTACCGTCAAAATATATGTCAGTAAGGTCAAATTCCTCCACAAGCTGATGGTCACCAATTTGCTGCCAAGAGGGTCAAAGACCAGTTTTGTCCAGTTGGAAGATGTTTTGATATTGGACAAAGTTCTGAAGAAAGAGCAGATCAACCTTTCAAAGATGATCATTAATCAGATGAGTTATCTAAGCCAGACGAAACAAGTTGGATATGCCCGGATTGTGAAAAAGATCCTCCAGTACCATGAAGTATACAAAAACTATGAGGACGAAGTCCAGTAGTGAGGAGTTTCAATCCGGATGATTTCACGAAGATGGGCTTAATATTTTCTGATGATGAGGGTTGGATAAAGGACATGGCCAAGCTGGAAGGAAAGCTTGTGGATGATGAGGACTCTGATGGATATGTGCCTCCTGCTGATGACTACTTGAAGGTGAGATTGAATGAACTGGACATTAACGTCGGTTATGTCAAGGTTGAGTTGAGGAAGATGTCCTCGAAGATCAGAGATTTAAAGGAGTTCAAGGAACTCAAGGAAGTGGTACTAAAGGAGTGCAGGACAAAGTCTGAATGCTCTCAGATCATGTTAAAGAACTGATATAGTGAATGCCAGTACCCAGACCTTCATTTAACATGATCTGAGGATCTTTTTCTTGAAATCACTGGAGGATCTTTTTCACAATCCGGGCATATCCAACTTGTTTCGTCTGGCTTAAATAACTCATCTGATTAATGATCATCTTTGCAAGGTTGATCTGCTCTTTCTTCAGGACTTTGTCCAATATCAAAACATCTTCCAACTGGACAAAATTGGTCTTTGACCCTCTTGGCAGCAAATTGGTGACCATCAGCTTGTGGAGGACTTTGACCTTAGCTGACATATATTTTGACGGTACCTTACATGGTTTAGCAGTACCACAGACTCTCTGTTGAACCACATACCTATCTTCTTCATTGTTGGGCCACTGTCCTTTGATCCACTCCCCAAATCCCTTGTGTGGAATGTTGAGGATGGTTGATAACTCTTTGCTGGAAATGGTCAGCTCCTCTCCTCCAATAACAAAGTCCAGATAGACATTGTTTCTTTTGGTTGATATAGAGAGCTGCGAATAAAATTCCAAAACTGCTGATTGACTCATCAACTCGTCCAAGTCAAACAGTTTGTCCCACTCCTGAAATTCCAATAGGTCCAAAACCTCCTCCAGTTTCTGCTCCTTCAGAAAACTCACTGAACATTCCATGTCCTCCAAAATCTCCTTCTTGGCAATCTTCTGCTTCTTAACCACAGAAGCATCCTCATCGGCCTCATCTTCATCATCCACCTTGTCCTTCTTTCTTTTGTTGAGACAGGACCTTGTCGGCTGGAATCTCCTCCCCACATACTTAGTCTTCTTGGCTGGCTTAGGTGTCTTGGTTGGAACTGGACCAGAGATTATCACCACATCATTCTCATGATCACTCCCATCAACCGGCACTTCAAGGAAACCTTCCACAACTGGTTTTCCCAATCCACCATCATCACCAACAAAATTCTCCACAACATCCGCAACATCATCAACAACAGCATTATTAACAACACCAATCGCATCCACAACATTCTTAATAACAGAGGCAATAACTTCATCTGATTCAGTAATCGAAAATTCAGAAACTTTACCAGAAGCTTTTTCACTTACCCCATCGCCAATCACAATCTCCGCTCCTGGCATGTTATCTTTTTCAACCACTGATTCCGGCTCCGTCGACTGAGATGGTGGAACATATACGACCATTGCTCGCGACAGATCTTCAACCTCTGAGCCAGCGATGGTGGCGGTGTTGTTGTTGTCAGTGTTGGAGGCCATTTAATCGGTTGAGAGTATCAACTTCGTTGAGTGAGATGATTAGGGTTTCTGGAAGTTGAAAGGCTGAATTTGCGGTGAGAGGTTATTTTTCCCGGATAACTCCTTAATCCCCTCTGATTTTGGTTCAAATTCAAACCACGTCATAACTGCCAAAACGATTCGGCTACCCAAGACATGGTATTCCACCTCCCAATCAATTCATTGACTGCGCAGGACTTTGACACCTTTTCTGACAAGCATTAAACCACTGAGACAAATACCTTTAAATCTGCTCAACTGTCAAACCTGGTCATTGTCCTGAACAAGTGAATACTGTACCCCGACCTTATCATGAACTCCACAAGGGACATTGTGATGGTTTGGTTTGACCGTAAGGGTCTATAGTGCGAACATCACAATTCAAACACTCATAAAATCACACAAAACGTACCTTTGAGTATTTGGCTAAGGAGGCTGGGTACACTTCCTTCATGAGGCTACTGAGGATCAAGATCCGGAAGGTACTTGGCTAAGAACAAATACAATCCAAGCAAAAACAAGACAATTTCACATTTAATCAAGAAGTAAAGCATGCAACCATTTTATTCACACATAGGCAGATTCACATATATATGTATCAATACTTACCCTTATTCTAACCAATCATTGAGGGTTAAGTTTAGAGATACCTCACTAGGTAGAAATCATACCAAGTGCCATCCTGAACTTCTCGAATGTTTCCCTGCATAGAGCTTTGGTGAATATGTCCGCGACTTGTTCCTCAGTCCTACAAGTCTCCATAGAAACAAGTCCCTTCTCTACACAATCCCTTATAAAATGATGTTTAATCTCAATATGTTTCATTCTACTATGATGTACTGGATTTTAGCTACACATATAGCACTAGTATTATCACAGTAAATAGGAATATGATCAAAGAAGAGATTGAAGTCACTTAGCCGATTCCTTAACCAAGGGAGTTGTGCACAACATGCTCCGGCAGCAACATACTCAGCTTCTTGGACCCCCATGAGACAAGACAAGATCCAAGGTATTGAGCCATCCCGGACGTTGACTTCCTATCACATTTGTCCCCGGCATAGTCAGCATCAGTGTATCCCTCCAGTGTCAAGGACTTATACCTCGGATACCACAGAACAAGGTTCTTGGTCCCCTTCAAGTACCTCAGGATCCTTTTCACAGCTTTCACGTGTGTTTCTCTTGGATCGGACTGATACCTGGCACAAACACAAACACTAAACATAATGTCAGGTCTACTTGCTGTTAAATAAAGTGAACCAATCATTCCTCTGTAAAGTGTTGGATCTGCCTTTGGAGAGGTTTCATCCCTGGACAAGGAACTGCTGGTCGAACTTGGAGTAGCAGAGGGCTTTGACTGATCAAGTCCATACTTTTTCACTACTGTACTTGGCCTGATGTATCTGAGTCCCATTCTCCATTGCTGAATCTGAAGTCCCAAGAAGTAGGTCAATTCCCCGACCATACTCATCTCAAATTCACTTTCCATAAGCTCAGTGAACTTCTTCACCAATTCATCACTGGTTGACCGAAGACAATGTCGTCGACATAGACCTGCACCACCAACAGATCCTTCTTTGTCCTCAGAAGGAACAATGTCTTGTCCACTGCTCCTCTTTCATATCCATGAGCTATTAGGAAATCTGACAACCTTTCATACCATGCCCTTGGTGCCTGTTTCAACCCATAAAGTGCTTTGTCGAGAACATAAACATGGTCTGGATGGACTGTGTCCTCAAAACCTGGAGTCTGTTTCACATACACTTCCTCCTTCAGGTTCCCGTTCAAGAACGCTGTCTTCACGTCCATTTGATGGAGCTTGAATCCATGTTGAACTGAGTATGCAATGACAAGTCGGATGACTTCTAATCTTGCCACCGGTGCGAAGGTCTCATCATAATCGATGCCTTCTTGCTCTTGTTTCGGACAATGACTCCCTTCTCATCCTTCTTGTTCCTGAACACCCAACGAGTACCAATCACCTTTCTCTTTTCTGGTCTAGGTACAAGTCTCCAAACCTTATTCCTCTCAAACTGATGCAGCTCTTCTTGCATTGCCTGAACCCAATCTGGATCCTTAAGTGCATCTTCTACCTTCTTTGGCTCAATCAGGGATACAAACGCAGTCTGGACTTGTTCCCCCTGAAACGCTGCATAGCAATAGAAATCCCGAAGCCTGACATTTGGTTGTTCTCTAGGGTTTCTTCTCAACGGAACCACATCTCCAATAACTTCCTCTACTGGAGTCTGATCGTTGTTACCATCCTCAGATACCTGATCCTGATCAATAGCCTGGACTTGTTCACCTGCTGTTCCTCTGGGACAGGTACCTCAACTGGATTCTCAACAACATCTTCTGGATTCTCATCAACACCCTATTGTGCTGGATTTCCGTCGGCAACCTCATGTGCCTCATCAACACCCTCTTGTGCTGGATAACCAATGATTCCTTCAGTATGGAACACATCTGGTCGAGCTAATATAAAGATTTCTCTACTGGTTCCTGTTGGACTTGGTCCTCAGCAGGCTTCCTTGGCATGACATTCTCGTCAAAGACCACATGTACGCTTTCCTCCATTTTCTGAGTTTGCTGATTGTACACCTTGTATGCCTTACTGTGAGCTGAATACCCTACAAATATACCTTCATCACTCCTTGGATCTAGCTTTCCTAGCTGATCCTTCCCGTTGTTGTGAATGAAGCACTTACACCCGAAGACTTTCAAGTGAGAAATGTTGGGTCTTACGTCCTTTCAGCAGCTCATACGGAGTCTTGTTCAAGATTGGTCTCAAGTAGGCTCTGTTCAACACATAACAAGCTGTATTCATTGCTCTCCCCAAAACCTCTTAGGCAGCCACTTTCCAGCAACATAGTCCTGGTCATATCCTCCAGGGTCCTGTTCTTGCGTTCCACTACCCCATTCTGCTGTGGAGTCCTTGGCGCTGAAAAGTTATGATAAACTCCCTGACTGGCACACCAGCTGATGAAATCTGCATTGTCAAACTCAGTACCATGATCTGATCTGATACTTTAAGTTTCTGACCCAGCATTGTTTCCACAGCCTTGACCCAAACCTCAAACTGATCAAATACCTCAGTCTTGGAAGAAATGAATATTGTCCATGTATACCTCGAATAATCATCAACCAAAACGAACACATACTTGTTACCTCCAATGGTCTGAGTCCTCATAGGTCCACACAAGTCCATATGCACTAACTCCAAAGGTCTGCTGGTACTGACTACATTCTTAGGCTGAAATGAGGTCCTGGTCTGCTTGCCTCTAGTACAAGGAACACAAACTGATCAGGTACATGACTCACTTCTGGTAACCCACGAACCAATTCCAACCTCTGAAGCTTTTTCATCAACTTGAGATTCACATGACCTAGACGCCTGTGCCATAAACCTGAATCATCTGCTTTTGAAGACAAACATAGATACTCGTCTGGGTCAAAGTCCGGATCAGTCATATAAACTCCATTTTCCATGATGCCTTTGAGAAGAATCTTTCCTGTTCTTAGAGACTTCACATAGCACTCATTAGAAGTAAAAAAACTTTATTATTACTATCTTGACAAAGTTGATAAACACTAAGTAAATCAAACTTCAAGTTCCGGACCAAACTTACATTATCTACACTAACTTTCTTATTTAACTTAACCATACCTGTTCCTAGAATTTCACCTTTACTTCTGTTTCCAAAGGTAATTAAACCTCCGGAATGTTGTTGTAGAGAAGAGAAGTAGTCCACCTTTCCAGTCATGTGGCTGGAGCATCCACTATCTACATACAGGACCTGTTCCTCTCTCTACCTGCACAGAAATGATTAGTTCTTACGTACCCAAATTAGCTTAGCCTTTTTGGGTTTCAAGTCAGCACAAAAGTTAACACTAGAAATGTTCTTTGGAGAATTTAAAACATCAGCTTTGACAGACTGATTCTGTCCGGTACATGTTCCCTGCTTTGGAAACTTTCTGGCATGACAGCTTTTCCAGAGATGACCCTCCTTTCCACAGTGATAAAAGATTTTCCTCTTTCTGAAATCCACTTTGTTGAACTCAGCAACCTTTTTCTTCTGTTTGTTGAAGTTGATCCCAGCTGGTCTTTGTCCTAAGCGCTTTTTGCCCAAATATGATATCCTTTACCATATGTCCTAGCCTCGTCATGAAGATCCACCTTCACCGGGTCCTCCTGGGTTCACCAGCACTTGGACCTCTTTTTGTCCAAACCTGGCTCTGATACCAATTGATATGATCGCTTGTTAGCAGTAAAGACTAGATCTAAAACTTGTTAAGGACTAAGACTTAGTTAGCAGGTACTTGTTCCTTAAAAATTTAAATGCAGCGGAATTTTGTCTAATGATTGTTTTTATTAATCAATTAGACTGTACAAGCGTTACAATGTCTATACAATAGTATCTCTAACTATCATACACAGTCACCTTGGCCTGAAGGTTAAAAACCCACAATCGTGACTCTTAGGACAAGTTCCTCTGCCCTGTACGCACTTGTTGTACGCTCCTTTCTTTCTGAAAATCAATTCTTCGATGATCAGAAAATCCTTGCACGCTTGCTTGTCACACCCTTCGCAATTCGCCAGACCCCAAAAAACGCTTTGAGAGGAGAACCTTCGGTTTACACAATTGAGTAACCGCCGAGTGTAACCGCCGTGTGACACATCAAAACCCGCAACTTCCTTTGATTTGTGACTCTTCCAGGTGTCCAGCGGTTGCTTCAATTTATCCAAGAGTTCTGCTACTCGCACTCTTATCAGCTTCATGTTTCCATGCATGTCTCAGTCCAGTCCTGGTTTATTTCCCATATGTAACCTGTCAGGACTATGTCCTTTGCACACTCAACTCAAATATAAGTAACGTGTTGTCATCATCAAAATTCAACATGGGGACCATGTATCAACAGTGTGCGATATCTTATTTACTATAATAATCGAGTTAAGCAGCTACCCTTTGTTTGTGCTATATGGCAATGTTTTGGTTGGCTGTGTATTGTTTTCGGTTCACTGATGATTACTCCGATTGTTTTCTCAGGTGACAAGAAAGTGCATTCTTTGTACTTCCATGTCTAGAGATCGTGTCCCGCATAATGAAGGACATTGAAAGTTTTTGATTTGTTCTGTGTTATGTGTTCTTGAACACTATTGTAATTTCCTTGAAGCAATGTTTTGTATTCATTTGTATAAAACAGACATTTGCTGCGAGTGTTCATCTTATACTTAAAACTCGGTATATAGAAATCCAAAATATATATACACTCAACACAAGTCCTTCATATCTACATGTAAAAACGAGTGCATTTAAATTTAAATGCTAAGGTTTAGGAGAGGAACCCTGCTCAACTTCAATATTGAGTTTCCCGTTCTACCTGCATTTTTGCTTGCAAACTTGAAACGACGTCACCTAAACTAACTATTATTAACTGCATGATATGCACACGTGTAGCGAAGACACATTTAAATGGGCCAGGAGGAAGCCCAATAAACTGCAACGCGTTCGTCATGATTTTCCTCAATTCGGATTGAGAGAAGCAGAGATAGCGAGCGATGGGAGAGGCTTCGAGCGTAGACGACGATTTGTTGTTGAAGAATTTCTTCGCCGAAGTTAGTGAAGTCGAGCGTGACAATGAGGTTTTAAGGTACGATCTCTCGCCGTTATATTCTTTATCTTGATACGGTTTTAGGATTACCTATCCGATTCATAGATCATGTTTATCAGTTTGATATTTAATATGATTTCGGATGCGTTTAGGTTGAATTAGGGTTTATGAAGTAGGGAGGTTTGAAATTTTTATTAGAAAGGCAGTTTGCGTGATTTGATGGTTTTTTGGGGAATTAGGGTTTACTAATGTTATCATTATTTATGTTGATTAGTAGCTGTTTTGGTTTTTTTCTTCATGTGTGGTTGTGACGCGGAATTTTACTTCACAGGATACTGTCGTGTTTCAAGTTGAATGCGTTTGAGTATCTGAATCTTCCATTTGATGCGACTGTGGATGATGTGAAGAGGCAATACCGTAAGGTAATATTATGGATTAGGTGCAGTAGTTTGGAATTTGGAACTTGCTTGGGTTCTTGCTTTTTAATGTGTTTTTTTCTTCTTGTTGGTGGTACATAGCTATCTCTACTGGTCCATCCTGATAAGTGCAAGCATCCACAAGCCAAGGACGCTTTTGGAGGTACAATTTTTTCATAGATGTCCTGAACCTAATACTTTTTTATGCTTTGGTATTTGGTGATAAATTACTATATTGATGCCAGAAATGTAGAATTAATACATAGATAGGTTATTTGCAGTCTATAAGTTGCTTTATAGTTCTTCACTGATCAGCTAAAGTTTTACCTTATTTGATTATTTTTTTTAATACTTTCTCTCTTTTGCAGCTTTGGCGAAAGCTCAGCAACTTCTGCTAGATTCTCAGGAAAGAGAGTATATTATCAGTCAAGTCAATGCTGCCAAAGGTTAGTTAAGGCACATTCATAGCGTACAGATGGTCGCACCCCCCAGCTTGTTTTCGTTCAGCTGGATTAAGTGTTAGCTGCACCATGCAGATAGTTGCACTCTCAGCCCGTGTTATAATTCACCAATCCACTCTCTGCTGAACCAGGCAAATCAAAAAAATCTAATCACTCGCTTGCAATCTTGCATATTAACAAATAACCTGGATTAGTTTTTGAATTTGATACTTGCTTTATATCAATGATGCTATAGGGAATCCCAATAAATCTTGATGAATTAAAATTTAGACTTCACCCTTCAATTGCTTAAGTTAAAGAATCTCTTTTTGTTACTTGTTTCAGAAGAACTTCGAGCAAAGAGAAAGAAGCAATTCAAGAAAGATACCGCATCCAAGCTGAAATCGAAAGTGGATGATGTAAGAAGTTTACATAAAGCTATGTGATAATTTGTGTAGATGATTGGATTCATTTTTTATTGTTGTGGCATGTCATCAGATTACACCCATTATCTATTGTATCCAATTGATGATATGTACAAACAGGGTAAATATGAGCAACAATATGAACAGTCTGAGGAATTTCAGCAACTACTGAAGCTGAAGGTTCGGGAACTACTCACAGATCAAGAATGGCGGAGGAGAAAAATGCAAATGAGGGTACATTATTTTCCCTCAAGTACTATTTCTCTTTGTCTATTTTGGGGGTTTAACATGGCTGTGTTGAGCAGATATCAGAAGAGGAGGGGAGGCTCAAGAAAGACGAAGAAGAAACCAAAGAAATGTGGAAAAGGAAACGTGAACATGAGGAACAATGGGAAGGAACCAGAGAAAACAGGGTTTGTTATCAATCTATGTTCTTTTGCAATTTTTGGTTTATATTCATAATCGTTAATTCCATTCTTCATTTTTAATATCGTAAAAGATTTACGTGTTTACAGCAGATAATCATTAAATGAACACATACTGGTAGTTGGTGACCAATAATTAACCGAAAGATTGAAAATCTAATATTAGATAAGCAACCATATTAATAGTTTATATTTAAACAATGATAAGTTTTATATTTCGTAAGTATTATTTTCCGCTTTCAGGTTTCAAGCTGGCGGGATTTTCAAAAGGGTGGAAAGAAAGTGAGACATCTTTCTTCATACTGATCAAGGGTATATATTATTCAAGCTGAAACTAAGTAACCCTCTCTTACCTTTTGCAGGCTAAGAAAGGGGAACTCCGACCACCAAAGCTCAAGACAGAAGATCCTAACAAGTCCTACGTTCAAAGGCCTGTAAAACGTGGCTAGATAATAAGCTTGTTGGAACTTCAAATAATATACACTGAAAGGCAGTGGTCAGGTTGTCCGAATTCTTCAATGTCATAACACTTTGTGCTTCAAAAGTCAACATTATGAATAGAGCATTAGAAAGCATGCACTCGGAACAGTTGCATTGAATTATGTAATGTAACATGTAAATGTATATACCCACCTATGTCACTGGTATGATTGTTCCGAATACTTGACTGATATGTCTCCATTCTATTCTGACTTATATTGAACTGACTTTTCCTATTTTACGAAATTTATTTCTCATGAGATTAATGTTGGAAGAAATTTAAAAATTGAATAAATGCTTGGAGATTTTCACATATTTAACCACTATTGCAGCTGCCATTTGAAAATGCGTGATTGAATTAAATTGAATCTTTTATGTTATTCTTACATTTTTCCAAAATAAAAGACATTCACATTAATTATAATTAGTGACGAAACATAACACTGCCAGCTTGAATCCGATTATCAACACTAATACAGGTGTTGAATCGGATCAAATCTCAAATAGAAAATAAGTATAAATTCGTTCTCATTATTATTTATTTTAATAATATAAATCTAAAATGATGTCTTGATTAAAAAATAATAAATTTTTGTGAGGCAGAAAATTTTAATTAATTTTTAACTATAATAAAAATGAATTGCTATAAAAAAAAATGAATTAACAAAAATATATAGGACATATAGATTAACAGATTATCAGTAATAATTGTTGGGTCCATAGAAATCATGAAAAATATATATATTTTAATAATAATTTTTTTACAGTGAAATTATGAAAATATTAACATCTCATTATTTAATATTTCCTTTTACAACATTATATCATTTAATTCAAGTTCTTATTCCAAAACTTTGCAATAACTTCATTTCATCAATTTAGTAAAATAATTTAATTAATAAAAAATTGGTGCGGTGCAAGCCGCGATCGTTCAGATACCGAGCCACAAATCCCGGCGCGACTCCGATCACTCCACATTCCGTCGACTCTCTTTATCTCCGCATTTCCGATCGTACGACGCTGTGCTTCAACTTTTTTCAATTCATGTGTTTAGGAGTTTATGCTTCGGTTAGGGTTTTAGACAAAGTTATGGTTTTATGGTTATTAATTTCGTTATTCGGATTGATCGTGTCCGGAGTAGTGGTTGCATATACGGATCCTAATGATGTGGCGATTTTGAGAGATTTTGAGAATAGGTTGGAGAATGCGCATTTATTGAATTGGCCTAGTTTGAAGGACAATGATCCATGTGGCTCTAAGTGGCCGCATGTGTATTGCTCAGGTGATCGAGTGGTGCAGATTCAGGTGCAGGATATGGGATTGAAAGGATCGTTGCCTCCTGGTTTTAACAGATTGTCGAAGCTTACGAATTTGGGAATGCAGAGGAATAAGTTTAATGGAAGTTTGCCGACTTTAAGTGGCTTGAGTTATTTGAAGTATGTGTATTTGAATGATAATGAGTTTGATGTAATTCCTAGTGATTTTTTTCATGGGTTGAGTAGTTTGCAAGTGCTGGCATTGGATAATAATCCGTTGAATCGTAGTGTTGGATGGAGGATTCCTGATGAGATACAAGGGTGTCAGGAACTGATGAATTTGTCGCTGATTAAATGTAATTTGGTTGGAGAATTGCCGGAATTTTTAGGGGGATTTGGGTCGCTTAGGGAGTTGAAGCTTTCGTCGAATAGGTTTGTTGGTGGAATACCTAAGATTTTCGGTAAGTCTAATATGCAAGTTTTGTGGTTGGATGGGCAGGAGGGTGGATTGAGTGGTTCGATTGAGGTGATTGCGATGATGACTTACTTGATGCAGCTACGGTTGCATAATAACCATTTTACTGGTACTATTCCGGATATTAGTAATTTGACTTCTCTCAAGGAATTGAATTTGAATGGTAATGAGTTTGTAGGAGTCATACCCCCAAGCATGGGGTGTTTGGATTTAGTCAAGTTGAATGTCGCTAACAATAAGTTGATGGGTCCAATCCCCAAGTTCAATCGTACGAATGCCACTTATGACAACAATCTTTTTTGTCATTCAGTTCCTGGATCCCCATGTTCTGCAGATGCCACTGCGCTTTTGGCTTTTTTAGCTGCTGTAAATTATCCTTCCAACCTTGTTTCTCAGTGGTCTGGCAATGATCCATGCTCACAGCAATGGGTCGGGATAAATTGTAATGCACAGTCAAAGATCATTCGGATTGTCTTGCCCAATCGTAAGCTTAATGGTACTCTGAGTCCTTCAGTTTCCAGCTTGGAATCATTAACTGAGATAAAGCTTGGAGGGAACAATTTAAGCGGTCCTATACCGGGTAGTTTAACAGGCTTGAAGTCTCTGACTTTGTTGGATTTGACTGACAATAATTTTGAGCCACCAGTACCGGAATTCGGCCCAGATGTCACAGTAATTTTAGATGGAAATCCTCAATTTAGTGACGCAATAGTCAGTTCTGAACCAACGCCCCCACCCTTACCATCGCTAGAAGCCATTACGCCGTCCAATGGAAAAAATTATATGGTTCTTCCACAACCAGCTCCACTCATGGCACCAACTTTTGCAGAATCACTCATACGTAGTCTTCCAACACCACCAAAAGAAGCTCCAGTCACATCCCACCAATATGTTAGATCAAATCCACCTACATTTTCAGTAGTCGCCCACAATGATGTTCAAACAACAAAAAGTTACAGATCCAGGCTGATAATTATTGGAGCAGTAGTTGCTGGAGGTTTTCTTTTCTTTATTCTTGTCCTTGTGGTTTTGTCAAATGGTATGAGTAAGAATAGCAAAACAGAGGTAGGCATTTTGGTTCGCCCAAAAGACCCATCAGACCATCAAAAGGCAGCTAGCAGTGCAACAAGGAGCTCGAATGACAGTTTGAACAGAAGCGGAGACAGTAGTGGATTATTTTACTCTTACCCATTAGAATTCAAGAATGTCATTTCTGTACAGATTCTTCAAAAGGTGACCAATAACTTTGCACCTGAAAATGAGCTTGGACGAGGTGGTTTCGGAGTCGTTTACAAAGGCGTATTTAACAATGGAACATGTGTAGCGGTTAAGAGAATGGAAGCTGGAGTTTTTTGCAAGAAAGCCATTGATGAATTTCAGTCCGAAATTAATGTTCTTTCCAAGGTTAGGCACCGACATTTGGTTTCTCTTTTGGGCTACTCCATCGAAGGAAATGAGAGACTTTTAGTTTATGAGTACATGCCTCAAGGATCTCTTAGCAAACATCTATTTCATTGGGAGAGCTTGAAGTTAAAGCCACTGTCTTGGGCTACAAGGCTAGGTATCGCACTGGATGTTGCTAGAGGAGTAGAGTATCTGCATGGGCTGGCCTGTGAGAGCTTTATTCACAGAGATTTGAAATCCTGTAATATTCTTTTAGGTGAGAATTTTCGAGCTAAAGTTTCAGATTTTGGGTTGGTTAAACTCGCCCCGGATTTTGGTCAATCTATTGCCACTAGAGTTGCTGGGACGTTTGGCTACCTTGCACCTGAATACGCAGGTACCAATTTTTTCTTGTGCTGGCAATTTGATAAGATAAGAGCTTTTTTTCCACAATTTCTAACAAAAAAATCTAATATTTAAAATTAAAGAATGTTCTAATCTGGTCTTCTTTTTCATCACATCCTTGCTTTGAAACAAGACATGCTATTTTATTGTCATGCTGTGAAGAGGTGGTACTTATTAAATTGACTTGCTGAGCTTGTTAATAACAACAGTACTTTGTTTGCGTTATTGAATAACAGTGATGGGAAAAATAACTACTAAATCCGACGTCTTCAGCTTTGGTGTTGTACTGGTGGAACTGTTGACTGGTCTAAAAGCGGTGGATGAAGGCCGGCCAGAGGAATCGAGGTACTTGGCACAGTGGTTCAGACAAATTAAATCAAACAAGAAGAAACTCATGGAAGCCATTGATAAAACACTTGACCTACAAACAGATGATTCCATCCTGGAAAACATCTCAATCTTTGCTGAACTGGCTGGCAATTGCACGGAGAGGGATCCAAGTCACCGACCTGATATGAGCTACGTAGTGAATGTGCTAGCTCCTTTGGTTGAAAAATGGCAACCCGTTAAACATGATGAAGCAGATTTTGATGGGGTCAACCTTAATGTTCCTCTCTCTGAAATGCTGAAAGGATGGCAGGAGAATGCAAATGAAAGTATGAGCTTGAGTACCAGTGAGGAAAGTCTCCCTTCTGGTCCTGTAGGATTCCCAGACTTGAATACTATTAACTGTCGATGAGTAAATTATAATGCACACACATAACAGCCAGATGTTGCATCTCATGCAGTACATCATATACAAAGTTTTGTCTAGTTTCATTTTTTTACATTTCTATTTCTCATTTTTATAATTCATTCAATGAAGATTTGCCAGCAAAAGAAGACCATGTCTCTCCTCAAAGGGAATCAGCAGCCAAAATTCTGAAAGAGTTGATGAATAATAATTAATGGTTAGTTTGGCAGGAATTGTCAAGAACAACTTGGTTAGAATAATTATGGCGTTGCTTTTAATTGAAGTTTGAGCCATTCTTCAAACAGGATTTACTGGAACAATGCAAATAAAGATCAAGAAACGACTAGCAGTAAGGAAAGGATCGAATGGCTCGTATCTGCAAATCTCAACTTCAGGAATGACTTCCACGCTCTTCTCGGACACTTCCGTTTTCTGCTTTAGCTAATATGAAATTAGCTCCACGTCCGTTGGGGAGAATCTGAACCCAGGCAATCTTGTCACCAGGGACATCATTGAAATGAATCTTACTTATAAAAGTACGGTACGGAACAAATATGGAATCTTTTGGTTGGGTAGAGTTTATATATCTCAGTGTCTTATGTTTTGACTGTCTTGCCAGCTGTACAGAATATTTTTTGAACTCACACGCGCACCTGTCTTAGCTGAATCGCCCCGTGGATGCATCAGACAGCGATAAACCGCAATGTAGACCCACGTAAACCTGAGAAACGACACAACAGCGGTTGATGGAAAACAATACATGCAAGTAAAGTGTCCGCTTAACTCGCCTATCGATTCAAGGATCGAAAAACAAGGAATCTATAATTTTAAAAAAATTCAGAGGGGAAATAGAGTAGGATGATATCATTTCCTGCCAACATAAAAGAAACAATAAATGGCTCTGGAAGAGAGTTTCTGTTATAAAACCAACTCAAAAATGAACTCCACTTTAAAATACAGGCATCACTCCCATGTCGATGGTCCACCCATTCCAACATCCACCGAAGGAGCCAATAGCTCGAGAGCCTTAGCGCCAGAGGCCAGACTCTTGGATTTCTTTTTTTTCAACGACAACTTTACTATGGCTTGATCAGCATTGTTGAATTTGTGGTTGGGATTCACACTAGCATCCTCTAGGGTATTCAAATCATCAGCAATCAGCTCTGAAAATGGTGTTTCAGTGTCGTCAATGATATCATCGGCTCCAGCCTCACCCTCTCTAGCATCTTTTGGTTTTGTTTCTGAAGCCTTGGCTACTGATGTGTTTTTATCTTCTCTACTATCCGTCCCAGTCTTCTGCTTTTTAGACTTTGACTTCCTCTCATCAACACCTTTATCAGCATGTTCAGTATCCAAGTCCTTCCGAACTTTAGCTTTCTTGCTCTCCTTGGCATGACCTTCTTTTTCTCGTTTTCCAACTTCACTAGCAACTGAGGCTGCAAAAGGTTCACCGTCTCCTTGTTTTTCATTTGAATATTTACCTATTGGCTTGGAGTTGAGAATCTGCAAGTTTGGTATCAGTCTTTGAACCTGCCATATAATCAATTCAAGGAACCCTTAGCTTTCACATATGTTTTTCGAAGAGTTAGCGAATAGCATTGATGTACATGGAGTCCCATTACCTTATTCACAAATTTATCCTTATCAGCAATTGGATTTCCATGGAGGTTAAGGTTTCTAAGATTGGATAAAGAACTTACGACCTGAAGGATTAAAAAGAGAAGATTAAAAGCTTGTAGACAGTACAGGAATGGAAATAATAGGAAACATCCAACATGCATTTTTTTCGTTAGCAGAGTCAAGGGTTAGCATTCACCTAATCTGCCCATAAAATTTGTAGAACTTTGGCATCAAATATAGAAATAGTACCTTCAAGCCCGACCAGTTAATGATTGAATTGTTCCCCAGATCAAGGGTATGGATTCTAGCATTATGTACCAATTCTGAAGGAAGAACCTGAAACAGTAGGAAGAGAGATAGTGTAAAAAAACTCCAACCATTAAATTATACAGAAAAACTATGATTCAACCATGAATACTCCAGAATCCAGAATTATAAGTCAATGACCACTGACCAGTATAGTGCAGACAGGTAGAACACAATATAATAGATTTTACACAACTGTGAAGATGGAAATTCATTGGGTGTTGTATTGATAATTTGAGATTACCGTTAGCTCATTATGAGCAAGCCGCAACTCTTTCAGCTCCGAGCAAGACTTAAGTGAGGAGCCGATGTTTTGAAGTTGGCAGTGAGACAGAGAAAGCTACTACCAAAATTCAGGAAGTTAGAGGCTTTCTTACATGAACTCAAGTATAACCTATTTCCAAAGACATTATACCTTTGTAAGAGATTTTGTCTTTTCCAAAGACTTTTTAATATCTCGAACAGGATTCTTCGAAAGAACTGCAGAGTACATGATAAAAGCAATTAAGAGCTAATATTTTATACAAACTAAAAATATTTTTACAGCTTTATGTTGGTTCCCTTGAATATTAAATAATACCAATTGCATCTGGTCGATGTAAGTATGTAACATAAAAAGAGACAACGTGCATATAATGCACCTTGCCAGAAAATCTCCACATAAGGAGTTCAAATCAAACTGGCTACTCAGATTTCTCTTTTAACTGTAAAAATATTCTAAGACTCGTCCCCCTGTTTCTGGAACTAAAGTACTGTATCATGGCAATCAATAACTTGATAACTGTTGTACTGAACTTAACAGGGAACAGTAAAAACAGTACCTAGAGTGTTTAATTCCTTCAGTTGATCAAGTGGGCAAATGGAGGTAATCTCGTTGTCTGCACATTAGAACAAACATAAGTCACACAATGTTCAGAATCTTTGATAAGCCAAATCCATAACAGCTATACAACAGTATAATCGCATTCCAATACATGAAAATTGAACCGGAAAGGATAGAATTAGGCATAGTGAAAGCGTGCATTACTCACCATTCAAAATAATTGCCCGCAAGCTTACAACAGAACGAACCTCATCCATAGACCTAAGCTGGTTCTTGCCTGCATTAAGTACCTAATGTAAAAAAATCATAAGTAACCCAGTTTATATATCCAACCGTGATAAAAATAGTTAAAGAAACTATGCTGCTCACTGTTAGCTTCGTAAGTCCTTCAATCCCCTTCAAACTCTGCAGCTTGTTTTGAATAAGTGACAACCATTTCAGATTCACACAATCCTTCAAATCCTGCAAAACAACCAATCAACCAACCGTTCAAAAATCAAATTGAAATATCAGCGACACTATACTCATGAATAACTGCCTCCAGTGAAGTGAGCGTGTTGAATCCCAAATCAAGTCTCTCCAAATTCTTGAACTCTGCCAAACACGACACCTGCAAAAACAAACCCTAATTCTCACAAATCGAGCAACAAAAGTAACGAAATGCAAATCTCCAATTTCAAGTTCTCTACGTACATCAGATAAGGCTCTGTGCGTCAGCACGAGAGACGTGATGCTTCCCACTTCACTATTTCCATTCTCTTGCAGAATCTTCTCGACACTCAATCGCGTCATCACTCCTCTTCTCGTCTGCTAAAACCCTAGTAGAGATTTTAGTTTGAAGACCGGCGCCGTTGACTATTTCGACAAGGGTAATTTCGTCTGTTACTAAAACGCACACTCATCTTGCGTTTTAAGCAACTGGTTTGGTATTTGAATTCCGAAGTTTATTTTCGATTGACCGACGCTGAGTCATCAAAACGCAAGATAAAGCTGCGTTTTGTACGACGATCTAGTCTAGCTGGCAGAAGAAAGAGACTATTCAATACGTCACTATTCCCAGGCCGCATTGAAATTGCATAAAGAATTGATGATGAAAATCGAAACTGTAAAACCAGCAATTTAATCAACAATCGAAGCCCTACCCAACAATCCCTTTTGTTCCGATTCATCTTAAAACGCGAAAAGACGCGATTTTGGTTTCTGGTTCTTTATCAAGAATTTAGGGTTTCGATGGCGACGACGGAGGTGCTTCATTCACCGTCGCATTTCTCCTCGCAGTCGGTGGAAGAAGACGATTTGAGAGTTGCTGATGAAGTTGTGAAGGAAGATGAGGATGGGGCGGATCAGATTTCGGTGCTGGCACTGCTTGTGGCGGTGTTTAGGAAGTCTTTAGTGGCTTGTAAAAGTGAGGATGAGAATAGCGGTTTGGAGATTGGTTGGCCGACTAATGTGAGACATGTGGCGCATGTAACTTTTGATAGGTTTAATGGATTTTTGGGATTGCCTGTTGAATTTGAACCCGAAGTGCCTACAAGACCTCCCAGTGCCAGGTCTGATTTTGAGTTTGTAGATTCGTTTTATAGTGGTTCGGTCTCTGATTTGAGATTTGAGATTTCTGATTGATATAGTTTTGAAATGTTGGTTGATTTGCATGTGGGTAATTTTAGTTTCTTTAGGTAACGGTTAGGAATTTTGTTCTCTACTTATTTGCATATGCCAAAGAGATGCGGATTTGACTCTAATGGTAATTGTTGTTTGCAAAAGGAAAACAAGTTTTGGAAAGATTTCAAATGTCGAATTTTGATATTTTTCTTTCGGCTACGAATAATTGGTAACTTGAGTGGTTGCTTGATCGGGATATTGGTAATCTAAGTTTCTTGTAAGGCGCTTTATTGATGTTTTTGCGTTGTTGATCTTCGTTGAAATAGAATTATTTACTGAACTGAAAATTTCCCATTAACTCTTGCAGATTGGTTTGAAACGGTATCTGTTTGTTTGCTATAGGAAAACAATTTTTGAAAGATAACATTGGCAACTTTTTGTGCAGTACTACTGTGTTTGGAGTTTCTACGGAATCTATGCAGCTCTCATATGACTCTAGGGGTAATAGTGTACCGACTATATTACTACGGATGCAACAGCACTTGTATGCTCAGGGAGGATTACAGGTACATTTTATAAATCCTGATAACAATTAACTACGCTTAGGACATTGGCATTCAGTTCTTGGACTTATTTTTACTGTGGAATTTAATATAGGTAGTTTCCTATCTTGCTTTATTTTTAATGCTTGACGTTTAATGTACAGGCTGAAGGTATTTTCAGGATCAATGGAGAGAATAGCCAAGAGGAATTTGTTCGGGATCAACTCAATAGAGGATTTGTGCCTGAAGGCACTGATGTTCACTGCTTAGCTGGACTAATTAAGGTTTGTATCTTGCACCGTGCTATAATCTCCTAAAGACTCGTCAATAAATAATGTCTGTTCATTTTTAGTCTCTCCCTACCATTCCAATTGCTTGTTGTTTAACTCTATGCAGGCATGGTTTAGAGAACTGCCGACTGGAATTTTGGATTCATTATCTCCCGAACAAGTGATGCAATGTCAGGCGGAAGAGGAATGTGCTCAACTTGTCAGACTTCTGCCTCCAACTGAAGCAGCATTACTTGATTGGGCTCTCAATCTAATGGCGGATGTTGTCCAGATGGAGCATGTGAATAAGATGAATGCGCATAACATTGCAATGGTTTTCGCACCAAACATGACCCAGGTATATGTACATCTATATTCTAGCACAGTTGCTTTTTTTTGTATTGTGCCTCAGAGATTATAAAAAATTAATAAAATTATTGCAGATGTCAGATCCTTTGACGGCATTGATGTATGCAGTGCAAGTGATGAATTTTCTTAAGTCCCTTATTTTGAGGACACTAAAAGATAGAGAAGATTTTGTGGTAGAGTCAGAGCCAGCTTCCCGGACAGAGCCTTCTGATGAGAACGGCCATCACAGCCCGCCACAGCTATATCTTGAAGATACTCACAGTGACGATGAGGAGTCAGAGAAAAGTTTTGTTTCTGAAAATCCTGTTGACAGTTCTGGTGATACTAGTCCTATTGCAGACTTTAATCGTGAAGAAACTTGCCAATGTAAGCAGCTAATGGACAAACCTCCAACTCGTGAGGAGAGGGCGGTTATTGACTTACCGAATGAGTATGAATTCCCCGCTAATGAAACAGCTGTTTGGAAAGATAATGGCACCGACATCTGGATTTCTATTGATGCTGAGAAGAGAATGTTCAAGCCATTCAAACAACCAAGCCTCAAGAATAATAGAGTTCATGGCACGAGCATAGTAACAATGCACACAGAAAAGTACAAGGAAATCAGCAACTTGAGCCGCATAGATAGCAGGGCAGAGCGAACTGAGGCTTGGAGATAAGAGAATGTCATCATATTGAGCAGCAACTCGAACTCTGGATGATGATTTTTTTCCGCATCATGTTTTTTCGTGAAAAAGTTTCATGATTTTCCTATTATAGCCTGTTTGTAAAAGTCGAGGAACTCAGCTGTTTAATTTTCCATTAAACAAGTGACATCAAACAGTCATGGGTCTAAAATCTTCTGTGATTTTTTGTATGGATTTTCAAGGTTTTTTGTAAGCTGGCTTTTTCTTTGACTTGATCCGCGTCTGTCAAAATTGGAGCGTACTACGAAACGATGACGTCTGCGGAAGTTTTCTGCAAAAACGTCGTAGTTTCGCTATAAGTTGCGTGGAATTGACGTATCGCATCTTTGTAACGGCTACAAATTAAAATGTCTATAAATATGTAAATGATGATCCTTTCTAGACCCGTCTCCGATCGGGTCGTGAATTAGGGTTTAATCCCTCGTCTCTGCTCGAGTGCGATTATGGCAGAGCTTCGATTTCTATCGAATCGACGGTGAGAAGGTACTCTGTATTTTCATAAAACGACCTTTTAAGGGCGATTTCCTTTTTACAAAATTTGGGTTTCATAAGGATAAGGTTTTAGATTGTTCTTTTCGTTGTGGGATTTCATGGTTTGAAAAGTGTACCTCGATCGGAATTAAATGTAAATTATCTTTTGTTGGATATGAGAATTCATTGATTTGGGCGTTCTTTGGATATGAGAATTCATAAAATTTGGCTTATTTGGGGATGAGAATTCTTAAAAATGTCGAAAGATGTGGGCTTATTGTGTTGGATATGGCCATATGGGATTTATCTTTTAATCACATTTGGCTTAATTGGGGGATGAGAATTCCTTAAAAGTATCAGAAGATGCGTGTTGGATATAATGGCCATATGGGATTTATCCCTTAAAAACATTTGGCTTATTTGGGGATGAGAATTCTCAAAAGTGTCGAACACTGACGTGGGTTTATTCTGTTGGATATGGCCATATGGGATTTATCTTTTAATCACATTTGGCTTATTTGGGGGGATGAGAATTCTTAAAAGTATCGAAAGATGTGGGCTTATTCTGTTCCATATGGCCATATGAGATTTATCTTTTAAAAACATTTGGCTTATTTGGGGATGAGAATTCTTAAAAGTGTCTAAAGATGTGGGCTTATTCTGTTGGATATTATGGCCATATGGGATTTATCCTTTAAAAACATTTGGCTTATTTGGCGACACTATTTCATCAAGGTATTGAATGTTGTGGAGTATTGTTTGGATCTGTTAAACTGTGGTTTGATTTTAGAGTGTGAGACGTGATTGATGGATATGGCTAAACATATTCTTCTTATAAAAATGTGGGCTGCACGTTGTTCTTTTTTGTTGTGGGATTTTTTGAAAGCATCATTAACTGTGGAGTGTGGGTTGAAAAGTGTTACCGTGAATTGGTGGTGAAAAAGTACTCTGTGTATTTTCATAAAACAATCTCTTTTGAGGACGATTTCCTTTTTTCAAAGATTTTGGTTTCATATGGTTTTGGGATTGTTCTTTTCGTTGTGGGATTTCATGAAAGCATCAAAAACTGTGGAGTATTCTTTGAAAAGTGTATCACGGTCGGAATTGATTGTAAAATATCTTTTGTTGATATGGGAATTCATGCGTTCTTTAACTATGGGAATTCAAAAAAATTGGCTTATTCGCAAGATGGGGAATAAAATGTGGCTTATTTGGAGATGAATTCTTAAAAGTTTCGAAAGAAGCGATCTTATCATGTTGAATGGTGGGTTTATTATGTTGGATGTGGCCATAAGGGATTCTGCTAAATCATGCTTTGATTTTAGAGTGTGACATGCGATCGATGGATATGAGTTTCAATAAGTTTTCATGTTTTCCTTTTGTCGTGGGATTTCTTGTAAGCATTATAAACTGTGGGGTATGGTTTGGAAAAAGTTTTGCTGTGATTTCCATTGAAGCCAGAAATATCCCTTTTTGGGTTCTTTGTAAATGATTTAGTCGTATTTGCTTGATCAGAATGTTCTTTCGAGATGGGATTTCATAAAAGTTTCAAATCTGAGTATGGCTTGCAATGTGTTTAGTTGTGCTTTGATTTTAAATTGTGACACATCTTTGTTGGATTTCGTTTGAAGATTTGGGGCTTATTTTAGTTGTCATAGTGTTCTTTAGGGGCACTATTTCATCAAGGTATCAAAAGCCGTGGAGTATTGTCTGCCGTGTTTTTTAGTGGGTTGTTATTTGAAAGTACGAGATATTCTTTGTTCGGGTTTATTTTTAAAGTGAGTTGAATGAGAAATGTATTCCAATTCCGCTTGGGCCAAATCGTGTAAGGGTTTTCATTGTAGGGCAGCCATTTTCCCATTCTATATTTTACAATTTGAATAGGCTGATTCCTTGTCAAATCGGAAAATCACACATTTTGTCAACTATTCCCAGATTGACCTAACTGTGAAGTGAATCATGATTTTTATCTGTGCACATTTACATCATGGCAATAGCAGTGGTTTCTGATCTGAGTATGCAAAACTCATTTTAATTGAAGGGGCATTGGTTCCTAATTCGTGTGAGTTTAGTTTTAAACTTTAGCTCCAAGTCCAACATTAAAAAACCAGCTTTTTATGATGAATCACTATGCATAATATGTTGTGTGTGATGCGGACTGCATAATCAAATTACTGCTGCTTGAAGGTGGACTGGTGCTTGCGGTTTAGTATGAATTTGCTTCTTAGAAAAATTCACGAGGTGGGTGCCTTTCTGAATCTGAAAGGTTATTAGTTTTGCTGTTTTTGAAAGTTAGAATGTCTTTGCATATGTGTGGTTCTATTTGTTTTGATAGTGTGTATCAATGATGATAATATTCGTGTTTGTCGGATGTTAGTATGTCGGTCTCTATTGGAGAAGGCTCTGTTTTTTAAATATAATGGGAAAGCCTGATAACTGTTGTTGGTTCATTGAAAGTGTCTTGGAGCAAACATTTTTATTGTCTGAAATTATGTGATGGTTCTACACAAATAAGTTGGCTTCGACCTCAATGACTTGATTGGGTACTTTCTTTTCCAATTGATCTTCATTTTAACCATTAAGGTAAGGTACTCATATCTCAGTTTTTTCTGTGTATTAAACTTGCATGGATGTGATAGCACATAAGGTACTCTGCAAGTAGTTTCTCCAGCACCATAAATTCACTAGCTTGCACAATTCTTGCGATGATCTAGTCACATTGTCATATTGTATTCTCTATGAAGCATTAGCGGGGAAATTGGAACCATGGGTAACCCTGTGATTTACATCTATCTCTATTTGCTAGTTGAACTGCTATATTAATTCAGTTAGTTGGGTATTCTATCGAGATGATTGAAGCTAACCATCTGATGCTTTATTGGGATGGACTACCAAGCTGCAAGATCCCAGGCTCAGGTTGAATGGTAGCAATGATGTTAACCTTGGCAGTCTCGGGGACAATCAATTTTACTTTTACCTTACTGAGACATTCTGCTTTCTGTAGAGTCTGTTTTGAGTAAGTGAACATAGTGTTTTGGTGTCATCTGTTGCATACAAGTCTGTTTTGGTGTTTTGATGTTTTGGAAGAAGATGAAGATAATGGATTCAACATTAGGGATGTCCAATGGGCCGGGCCGGGCCGGTCCTAGCCTTAAATTGTAAGTTCCGAGCCCGGTCCGATCCTAAATATTCGGGTTTTTAAAAAAAATTTGGGCCGGGCCTCATTAAAATCGTAAGGCCCACGGGCTTTTCTAGGCCCTTTGACTTTAGGGTTTGACCGGGCTTTGATCGGGTTTGACCGGATTTGACCGAACCTAATTTCAATTTTAATTTGTTTTTAAATTTTAATTAATTTGAAATACAAATTTTTAACCAATTTAATTATAAATATTTTATAACAATAGTTTTAAATAATGTATTCAACAAATAGTCTATATTTTGAATTTATTTGTAATATAACGAACTTAAACAATTTTATATGCGTTTAGAATACATATAAAATGTTTGTATATCGTTGTAAGTTCTTGTGATGTTATATAAATGATATAAATATCATATACTTTATTTTTAAAAACAATATATTTATTTAAAAACTTATTTTTTTTGATCGGGCTTTTACGGGCCTAGTATCGGGCGGGTTCGAATTTCAAGCCCTAGCCCGGCCCAGGACTTTCGGGCTCGCACTTTTTTCGGCCTTAGGTTCGGACCGGGCTGGGCTTGGACCGGGCCGGGCCTTAAGGCTTTTTTAGAACTTTAGGACCTAATGGACATCCTATAACATCACAGAATGTGTTTTTTGAGCAGGGAGACTGCACATGAATACTATCATGTCTTTCTTAAAGTATCGAAGCTCGTGTTCTCACTAATCTTCCTTTTCTTTCCATTACAGGATGTACATACGTCCATTATTTTTATGATCGGCTGATGTGTATGATACCCATTTGTGTGGGTTCGGATCCTGTACAACGTACAATCAAATTCAGCCAAAATTTAAATTTTATAATTTTAAAATTTAATTGTAAACGACGTAGTTTAGATATATAAAAATTCAAAACAACACAGTTTTACTAAAACCCTAATTGAAAATTTCTAAACCCTTCTTAAAACGACGTAATTTTGGTGTTCAATAACTAAAACTATATCGTTTTGTGTATGGCTGAAAAGTGCGGTAGGCTGCACATGATCCTAATCTGATTGTGTCAGGTGCATGTGAAGCAAGATTGATTTTGAGGATTCGCATTCGCCCTGCGTGCAACCTTTTACAAGCGAAAGACAGTTTATTTTAACTTAATTTATTACCCAGCTACGACTCCCTCCGTTCCATTATTAATGTCTCATTTTCTTTTTGGGTATTCCAAAATTATATTTCCATTTCTAAATCTTAATGGGCACATTTTTTTTAGTTTTTCACCACTTTTTTTCTCTTCCTTCTTCACCACTTATTATCTATCAAATCAATTTTTTCCTCTTTCATCACCACACAACTACTTATTTAACTTTTTTTTCATTTCTTGAAAATCGTGCAAAACATCAAATGAGACATAAATTATGGGACGGAGGGAGTAACTACTAAACCCATTTGTAAAGGAATTAAATTCCAAAAATATACTATTAAAATGATATTTTATTTTTTATATTCTAATCTACAACCGTATTTTACTAACTAAACTAGTTTAGAAAGGGTTAAATTCCAAAATATAGTGTTAAAACGATTTTTTAATTTTATATCCTAATCTATAATCATATTTACTAACTAAATCGTTTATAAAGGAATAAAGAATTCAAAAAACTTGTAATAGTTTTTTTATCATAATTCGTAATCTTATCTTACTAAATAAATGATTTTAAAAGGAATATAATTTTAAATAATTATTAGATAAATCTTAATTTTTTCACTGCAAACTGTATGAGATTCGTATCCGTTTTTTGAAGGGCACATATGGATCGGGATTCAGAGCTGTATCTACTAACTACTAAACCCGTTTATAAAAGAATTAAATTTCAAAAATATATTATTAAAATGACTTATTATTATTTATGTACTAATTTATAACTATGTTTTACTAACTAAACCAGTAAAAATATCAAAAAAATTTACAAACAACCTTTTTTATTTTTTGTCATAGTCTTACTAATTAAACAGTTTAAAACGTATTTAAACGGTTTAAAAAAAGAATATAATTTAAAATTATTAAGTAAATCTTAATTTTAAACTGACTTTCTTGCAAGTAGAAAGAAGTCATCTATTGAGGACCACAAGCTTTAGTATCAAACTGTAAAAATAAATGCGGGTAGGCGTTTTGTATATTGGTAGCTAAATTTCCGGTTCCTAGGGTTTTGGCAAATTGATTAAGTTGTAGTAAAAGCTAAGCCGACCTGGTGATGGTCTATTCTTGTGAGGAGATATTGAAGTGATTAATAAATGTGCTTTAAGAGGTTTGAAGTGAATGATGTTTTAAGAGAAAGAGAAGAGGTCACAATCTCATGAAGGAGCACGAGGCCGTTGAAAACTGTGGCGGGCATGCAGATAATTGGATCTAGTTTGTATCTATACAATATATAAAACTATAAAGTTGGAATGAGTGAAATGATAGTTTTTTTGAAGTCACAATTCACCTTCGCAAATTGCATTTACTCCTTTTCATATTTACATATTTGAAATGTTGATTCACGTTTACTACAAACTATACTATAAAAAATAAAGGGGTAATTGCAGTAAACCACCATTATAATATGGTGTTTTGCAGTAAACCACCATTATAAAAACTTTTTTCGAAACGAGTATATTATAACATCGCCGTTAACAGAAAATCACCAATTTAAATGTTCCGTTAAAACTTCCGTTAAGTGCGTGTACACGTGGCAATAAAATATTATTTTATATTGAAATTAATTACCGAAAACCACTATTATAATCTCAGTTTTACGAAAAACCACCATTTTAATAACTTATTATCAGAATACTACCACTTGCACTGTTCATGCTAGATCAGAGGCTCATATGATAATTTTACTCGTTGATAAGTATCTACTAGCTACATAGTGCTTCAATTTAATCTCGATGGAAGTCAATGAAGAAAATAATGTAAGAAATACAAAAAGAAACTCTTGTTTGAGAGTTTATTATCAATGTTTAATGATTATCGACTGCACGGTTCAATTCTTTTAAACTCGATGGAAGTTAAATATAAATAACTTTCTCATTTTAATTTTACGAAATATGATTTATTATATCACTACTTTTAAACTCTAATTGTTTTTCTATATTGATCTTAAAGATCGACTCTGAGCTAAAATATAACAGCTTCTCACCACACCCGCAACTGCAAATATGCTTCCATTAGGTTTCGTGTCTAGTATGGATTATAAATTAATAAACGTGTACTGCTTTACTAATCAAAGATAGTCACAATCTAGCCACAATCATTGTGATTATTTGTTAAAATGGTAGTTTTTTTTGCAAAACAAGACATTATAATGGTGGTTTTCTGTAAAACAAGACATTATAATAGTGGTTTTTTGAAATTGTCTGAATTAAAGTTATATACACACGCGTCGTATGGCGCGTGTTTTACAATTTCTAACGGAACAGTTAAATTGGTGGTTATCTGTTAACGGCGATGTTATAATATACTCGTTTCGAAAAAGTTTTTATAATGGTGGTTTACTGCAAAACACCATATTATAATGGTGGTTTACTGCAATTAACCCAAAAATAAATAAAACAATTATGTGATTGGATTCATGAGGCTGAGCCACACACATTTGATATTACATCTAAAACATTTCATAATTGCTTTTATCAACTTCTCAACATTTGATAAATATTGCAGCTAAAACATTTTCTTCGTTTTTAAACATCGAACTAAAAGATGTTACATGAAATTAGCTGTTACATGAAATGATGTCGGTACGTCTGGTTATATCATCTGGTTGGATTCATGAGGCCGAGCCACACACTAAAAATTAACCAGTTCCAGAATCTGAATTCTAGAAACTTCATATTCATTTATTAATTGCTGATATTAAATAGATCAATAAATTGTCGTGGAAGTTGGTGTGCATTTGATTTATTATTTTCAACCAAACATCCTAAACCTCAACAACTCTTGCCAACTGTTCCCGTAAACAGTGAGTATAAATAATTCCATGATACAATGGATGATGGTAGCTAGATAAGTTATGGTATCAGCACACATGTCACCAAGATATCGATTTTTCGAGGATAATGACCTGGATTGTGATGACCTAGGAGATTTTGGTGGCATGTGCTCTGGGACAGCTAAGCTTATAACGGCTCGGATCGGACATAACGATCTTGTCGTTACAGATGTTATTAGAGCTGACTCTCCGCAATAGATGACAGATGTCATCAAAAAACTTATAACGGCTCGGATCGGACGCTCTGGTCGGGTCGTGACAACAATATTGAAGTGAATCGGATAGATATTTACAAGAAATTGCTCTTTTGTTTACAAACCATATGCAACATCAAATCTTTACTAAGAAAATCACATTCGGGAATATGAAATGACATGCACTCCCGAAATTCTGTTGTCGCTGAAAAAACCTATCCATATATGCTGCTTCCTCTGTCACAGATTTCTATTATAACTCAATGCAGTCTGTGACAGCTTATGTACAGAATTTTTTTGTGCAGTTTGTGACAGCCTAAGTATATTCAACTTAGCTCAGTCTATGACAGATTATCGCAGTTTAAGCTTATACGATAAAGTAAAGACACACGAGGTTTGTTAACCCACTTCAGGTACCAAACGTCCGTAATGTGGGGAGTTCTCCTGAACCCAGCGAAAACGCAATTCACTATAAGAGTTAGTACAACGTACACAAGACTCCCTCTTGTCCGACCTATACTACAACTCAATTGAATATGCGACCTAAATCCCCTTAGGTGAAGATCCCTCTTCTTGTTCGCTTACGTCAATCTCCCGAAAGACGCCTCTTGGTCCTCTCCCGAGTAAAAGTGACCAAACTTGACCCACAAAAGAGATTAATTAAACAAATCAAAGTCCCTAAAACCACATGTTTCATACATTCCATTTCCATTACATGCACTCTTCATAATGTTTACTCCATATTATATATGAATGCATGATTCAGCTTTCTATCAACTGGCCTAAACGCTCACTTCCACACTTCTCTCTTCTTTACAATTTGCTTTCTACATTATCTTCTTCATTTTCTACCGATTGTGATTACTTGATTCGATCAATGGATCTTGGTAGCATCCTTACATTCCTTGAGTGCAAGAATATTCTCGTCACAGGTGCAACCGGCTTCGTAGCCGAAAGTATGTTAACTATACATCTTTACGTACCTCATGACTATTAGTACCTTACTGATTCGCATGTTATGCTTGTTGACATATGAATGTGGTGTTAATCAAGTTGAAAGATTAATTATTTGAATTGTATAAATCATGATCGATGACGGTGGATGTATGAGATATGATGTAGTCTTGGTGGAGAAGATACTAAGGACACAACCGAAAGTAGGTAAGCTGTACTTGCTAATGAGGGCAGTTGACAGTAGCTCTGCCAACCGGAGGTTACAAGATGAGGTAAGGAGTTGAAAAGAAATAATCATTAAAGCGTACCAAATTATGTTTCCACTAAATGGATTTCATGGTTGATAATTTGACAATTTGTAGATAATAAACAAAGAGTTATTTAGGGTTATGAAGGAAAAATGGGGTGCTAAATTCAATACCTTTATCTACGAGAAGATGGTGCCTGTGGCTGGTGACATATCCTGTGAGGATTTAGGAGTAAAGGAAGCTGGACTGATGGAAGAAATGTGGAAAGAAGTGGACTTTATTGTTAATTTAGCCGCAACTACAGATTTTGATGAACGGTAATTTTGGATATGGCTAAGCCCTAACTTCCCATAACTGAAATATTTAGTTCCAAATGGAGTGGGATTGTAAAAGAAAACTTCGCCGGAAAACTTTTGAATATATATGTTTTTCGGTTGCAGATATGATATTGCGTTGGGGCTCAACTCGTTGGGTCCAAAGTACATCGTGAATTTCGCTAAGAAATGCACCAAGCTTAAGCTCTTAGTCCACATTTCTACCGGTAATTAAGCTATTTATTGACATGTTACAGCAATAATTCTATTTCCTTTCAAAAGTCAGAACTAAACTGTGCACCATCAGTTATGATATGATAAATGTAATTTCAAAAACTATACATGCATGTTTGATCTTCTCAGCTTACGTGTGGGGAGAAAAGGGAGGGCTCTTGCTAGAAACTCCATTCAAAATGGGGGAGGCACTTAACGGAACTTTGGGGTTAGACATAGATGTTGAGAGGCAAGTAGTGCAGGAAAGACTGCAACAGCTTGAATTGACAGGAGCAACCGACAAAGAGATCAACATGGCCCTTAAGGAGTTGGGCATTGAAAGGTTCGTATGGATTTACATTTATTGCACTTCTCTTGGAATTTTATTGTTATAAAAACCCCAGCTCTAAAAAAATTGTTTTTAATCACAACTTAAAAAATTAGGGCTAGAAAATATGGCTGGCCCAATACATACGTCTTCACAAAAGCAATGGGGGAGATGCTTGTTGGGAGCTTGATAGGGGACATGCCACTAGTCATCTTACGTCCTACTATCATCACAAGCACGATCAAGGAACCTTTTCCTGGCTGGGTTGAGGGGCTGAGGTACGTTTTTAGAGAGAGAAACATGTTGTCTCTGGATTGACCTAGAACATAATACCTAGTTATACATTAACGAGTTGATATTGATATATGTTTTGAATGAATAATTGCAGAACCATCGACGGTTTTGCGTTAGGGTATGGGAAAGGCAGCATGTGACAAGTTTTCTAGGTGATCCAGACTCGATTATAGATGCAGTAAGGCAGTAATATATAAAGTCCCTCTGGCATACATACAATTGATTTTGTTAGGGCATTATATTTAATCAGATAATGAATGCAGATGCCCGCTGATATGGTTGTCAACTCTATAATTGTTGCAATGTTGGCGGATTCAGATCAGGTGCAGCAACAGCAATTTGCAGCGACCCAAAACTACGTAGTTTTGGTAAAGGGTTCATCCAAAACTACGTAGGGTTATAGTAAATAACCTCAAAATGACGTCGTTTTGACGCTCGCAGCAAATAGCTGCGCTGCACCGGATCCAGATCCAATGTTGGCAAATGCATGTCATTCCTCCCGAACCATGATCTACCAAGTTGGCTCTTCCGTTAAAAATCCAGTTAAGTTCGCATCTATTCAAGACATGGGATATCGTTACTTCACAAGCCATCCTCTTAAAGACAAAAAAGGCATGCCCGTGATCGTCCGCAAGGCGAAACTTCACAGCACTATGGCCAGCTTCAACCGTTACATGACCTTTCGCTATGTGCTACCAGTTAAGGTAATTGAGATACATATCACCTAAATATACTTGCCATGTTTGTCAAAATCATGACAACTCTACATTTTTCTAATCCTTCACATGTCAAAATTATCGTTGTAGGGTTTAGGACTGATAAACGCAGCATTCTGTCAGTACTTTAGAGGTATGCATACGGAGCTAGATCGCAAGATAAAATTTGTTATGAGGTTGGTGGAGCTCTACAGACCATACTTGTTTTCCAAGGAGTGTAAGTTGTTGCTCTACATTTATTCAAATCTGATCACATTTTAAGATTGCAGTTATGTAAAAATTACTTATTATATACAGATTTGACGACATCAATACCGAGAAACTGAGGCTGGCTGCAAATATTAGCTGCAACGATTCAGATGAATTTTGCTTCAATCCGGAGAAAATCGATTGGAAGATTACTTCATAAACGTTCATTTTCCGGGTCTCGTGAAGTATGTTTTTAAATGATAGGTCAAATTTAAAAGTGAAAACAAAACCATTCTCAACCACGTTCTTCTTTCAATAATTTATTCATAAAAAAATTCGAATATTTTCTAAAGGATCAATTAATTTTTCGATGTTACTGAATTTTATTCCATTGCTGAAATTGTTAGAATAATATTATCCGACTTTTTCTTCATTACTTTTTAATTTTCTCGTATGTAATTGTTTTAATTGAATTATAAAAATGAATTTTATTTTTTTTTTTTAGAAAACACATTATTTTAAAAACAAATAAATGCCTAGTCAGTATATCACCCGGCGTCGTTTTTTCGCAAACTCGCATTTAATAGCGGAATGCTTATAAATATCGGATTGGTAAGAAGAAAATGCTTTAACGTTCGTCGAGAAGTCGTCGCCGGTGCCCTAGAGTTCTCAGTCCCAAACTCCGTCTCTGATTTCGAGTAAGCCGATCGCATTATGTTTCGAACTTTTGTTCCAATTCGATGTCTTCTGATATCATTTTTAAATCTAGGGTTTCGTTTTTTGTTGTATCGATGGATTTCGATTTCCGTTGCGCGAATGTGCTTCTCAAATTACGATCTTTGGTCGAATGCTGATATCGGTTTTCTATCAATGTGTGTGAAATTTACTATTAGTTTATTAATCTTTGGTTTCTTGTTTGAGATGTGAATAGCTTGGTTAAAAGTAATTGAATGTCATAGAAACTGGCTACTGTTTTTCAGCTTGAATTGTGTTCGTAAATTTTCTGTTTGTCTTCGATTTCATTGTGGAATACTGGAATTTGGCAGCTTAGAGTTATGGCTGTAAATTTCTGAATTGTATTTTTATGTTCTTATTTCGCTTTGTGTACTCTGTGTATTATGCTTCAAATTAGATGTGGGCGGTGTATTTGCGGAATGGTTTTGTTGATTAAGTGATTCGAATCTGATGTTGAGCGATGCAGGATGACTATTGCAGAGCCTCCTTTCGTACCAAGGGAGGTACTCTTTGAGAAACAGAATATTTCCAGAGCATTAAGAAGCACACTTATTTGAAGAGGAGATACGATAAAATCACTTCAGTTGCTATTCCTAGCGCTCTGGCTGCTTCTTGCCTTTTCATGATTGTAAGTACATATGCATTTATTCATTGCTGTAATGCTGTTTATATTTTTTGATGATAAATTTCCTGTCTTTTTTTGTTAAGCTGACTTCTGTGTAACTAATTTGTCTTTCTTGATTCTGGCATGCATTGGTCTTTTATTTATTTTGTAGCGAGCACCTGTTGGTTACTGTTGTAGTTTTAATCACAACGTTCTAATATGACCCTGGCATGGCATCACTGCTTTAGAAGCATCACACCCTGATATCTTCTTGTTTATTGATCATCTTGACTTTTGAATCATTGCTTCCAGCAGAAAATGTGATGCATTGTGTAGCGTTTGGTGTTTTTCATAATGCGCTCTTTCATTTTCAGGGGAAAGGAATCTATAACATGTCCCACGGAATTGGCAAACAAGAATGAAGTGATCGCCGTCCACAGTAGGGTCAGATGACTACTTGAAGCCCATGAACTCATATGCTTTATTTCATTAGCTCTTGTTTTTTACTGGTTTGTCATTCATTTACTTAAAAATAATAACAGCTTATTTGCGTGAGGGTTACACCATACTGCATAAAAGGCTTATTTATAATATTTCCCTCAATTGTTTCTTTTCTATGTGCCTCCTGCTTTACTGAAAGTCTGAAACCATGTTTGCATCGTCTGGGTCCAATCTCTTTGTGCTGTGTTAAATTATAACTACTCTCATGAACATATGAAGTCTGAACTCAGCTTCCAAAACGAGTAGGTTATTAATGACTCAGGCTCAACTTCAACAAAGTACAGAGAGCCTAATAAGACAAGTTGGAGATCGACCCATTGACGCAGCCCAATAGTTGAATGCCACAATCTCGGCCCACTCCAATTTACCGATGATTCGGTTACCAGTAGCAGCACCGCGTAGCGGAAGTCTTTGCATCAATTCGGCAGACGAAAAAAACGATGGACCGTACGCCAGTGGACTGCGACACTGCACAAGGAAGCGTTAGCCGGAAAAAGATAATAGTGATAATGGGAGCAACCGGCACTGGAAAATCACGCCTAGCAATCGACTTAGCCGCACACTTTCCGATCGAGATCATCAACGCTGATTCTATGCAAGTCTATCGCGGCCTCGATATTCTCACAAACAAAGTCTCCCTCTCGGACCAGAAAGGTATATACTCTACAATTCCAACTTTCTAGGTTTTGGTTTCGTGATTGATTTTGATAATTGCTTTGTAGGTGTGCCGCATCATCTTCTGGGATGCGTTAGTCCCACTACTGAGTTTACTGCTAAGGATTTTCGTGATGCTGCTGTGCCTGTAAGATTAATTAAACTTGTTCGATGCTGGAATTAGTTAGCGTGTTTAATTGATGATGTGATGCTTGCGTTTGTAGATTATTGAAGATATATTTTCGCGAAACTGCTTGCCAGTTGTAGTTGGAGGTACAAATTACTACATACAGGTATATTTCTGGCATTTGTTGTGCTAAGCTTAAATTTTATAGAAACATGATATGACTTATTTTGGGAGTTGCTTTTGTTAGTACAGGCTTTAGTTAGTCCATTCCTGCTTGATGAATCGATGGAAATTCTTAATGATTCGTCTTTCAGTTCTTCTCATGGTAAGTATTGACCGCACGCTCTTGCTGTTAAACTTATATTTCAAGTTTTTGTGTTTTTCACGAATGCAAATATCTGTTCCAGGTGGGTGTGGAGTTGAAGATGATGAAGGTAATGTTGGTTCAAATTATGATCGTCTCGTGCAACTGGATCCTGTGGCAGCTTGTAGAATTCATCCAAATGACCATAGAAAAGTAGGCCTCTCGAAAATCTGATGTAGTATTATGGATTTTTATTCTTCTTTTATTAGCTGCTGCTCTTCCTTGACCCTAATATTTGTTTTATGGTGGACTGTTGTATAGATAAATCAGTTCCTTAGATCATATGCGCGCTCTGGCATCCTTCCTAGTGAATTATTCCAGGGTGAAGCTGTTGAGGTAATGGATTCGAGGAAGTCGTTTAATTGATAGAACATCAAATAGTGTGCCTGTTTCTTGTATTATAATTTTGTTTATTTAGAAGCATATAAAAGATCATAGTGTCAATTTGGCCAATTCTCATCCTTTTTTTAATTTTGTATTGTGCATGTGTGTGGCAGGACAGATTTGGGGGCGAGCTGATAAACTAAGATACAATTGCTGCTTCATTTGTGTGGATGCTAGTCTTCCAGTTGTAGACAAATATGTGAACGATAGAGTTGACAGCATGGTCACATCTGGTTTACTTGATGAAGTTCGCGACATTTACATCGAGAATGCAAATTACACTCAAGGCCTTCGGCAAGCAATAGGTGTGAGAGAATTTGAGGACTTTCTGAAGCTTTGTCAATTTGACCCAATGAACGGAGAACACTGCAGCTGTAGGACTGATGATTGTTCCCACGGTCTAAAAAGTAGAAGCGATGGAGCCAATATGTTAGTGATTCCCAACTTGTCAGACTGTAAAGATCAGAAAATGACTTTGCAGCAAGCTATTGATGATATGAAGATGCACACCCGCAGACTTGTTAGACGTCAAGTAAGTTAAGATATTTTCTTACTTCCATTTGACTTTCTTGAAGGTGAAGCAGTTAAATCGAAGGACCTTTAGATGACATAAACTGACACTCTTAAGATCACTATTGAAACCCTTGTATGCTTTCCAGCTTAGGAGTGATGATTAGAATATCCAATGTCATAAATAATTGTAGACAACTTATCATCTAAATTCTTCATCAATAATCTTGGATTTAAATTTAGTCACCCTGATGTTGAGTTTTATACTTTTGTCCTCAGAAAAGAAGAATCAGTAAACTGCAGTCCTTATTTGGATGGAAGATTAATTTTATTGATGCAACAGAATGTTTTTCAAGTAAGTCGTGTATTATCTCCTTAAATGCAATGAGCACTCTAAGGGAAAAAACAAGCTGAAGATCAGCCCATCCATACTAATTGAACAACTGATTCATCTAGTTCCGTCATTTGTCCTAGACTGAATCTAGTAATTATTTTACTTAAAGATCCTTACTAAAGCTATCTACTTGTGTCATTTACAGGTGATTGCACTGATCTATGGATCAAGCATGTTGTGGAACCCTCAGTGGAGACTATTAGATCATTTCTGAATGATGATGACAACAACACAGCAGATGATACAAGAGTCTTGGACCACAAGCAGAATATACTAGAAAGGAATTTGTGGACTCAATACACTTGCGGGGTGATTTTACTGCCTGATAGTTTTTAGTCCATATGATGTAAGATGCGAGATGGTATATGCAATATAACTCTTTTTCAACCTTATATAGGCATGTGGAAACAAAGTATTGAGAGGGACATACGAGTGGGAACAACACAGACAGGGACGAGGACACCGCAAAAGAATTTCCAGTCTTAAGAAATCACAAAGATTGTCACTGCAGCAGCATCAACAGCAGCCTTGCTTGTGAAATAATTTCACAGTAATTTTATTTAGTCAATCCAATGACTGCATGAACTTATTTATTCAAAGGTTAGTTTTTAGTGCCTAGACAAAAATGAATATGTGAAGCCTCTCCTTGAATCCAGCAGATTAATGTACTGATATAGCTTAGATGGCATGGCAAAAGTTATATGCTCTTGCTGGCATAGATTAGCAAGGAGAACTCACCCTTTGTTTGCTCCTTTGCGGAAACTGTCTCCTCCAACCACAACCTTTTGTCCATCCCACTTCTCCTCCTGAACATGAAAAC
Source organism: Sedum album (assembly GCA_006409495.1). NCBI lineage: Eukaryota > Viridiplantae > Streptophyta > Magnoliopsida > Saxifragales > Crassulaceae > Sedum > Sedum album. Next base: position 23,488 of record QZGG01000787.1, on the reverse strand, counting down.
CCCAGAACCTGTAAACGGATTGAAGAACCAGTCATGAACATCCCATAGCAGGTCAACCAACAACCCCTCAAGAAATAAGGTTTGATTTCCTCGAAAATTCCAGTCTAATCTCTTAACTCTAATCACTACTTTCTTGTCAATGCAGATTGAGAGAAATGGATGTCTAACCCAGTCCTCATCCCCGCCACATCTTATTGATATATCATGCTGTGCTCCTGCATCGGAAAACTTGGCCTTGGTAGAGTAAATGGTGTTTCCTGAAAAATACTCTCGCCTCAAAGTCAGTGTGGATATAGCATTTCTTTTACCTTTTCTAAACTTCCTCTTGGCAGCCTCTTCCCCCAAATCTCCAAGAACCAGACCAACTTCTGAGTCAACTGTAACAATAACATAATAGCCTTCTACCGGCTCAGCCCCCGTCCCTGAATTATACTTGCACATTGAAAGATCCCAGAAAACTTCAATCTTGAAGCTTTCGAATTCGACTGCCTTCAAGCCTTTGAATTTACGAAATTTGCCTGAATGGGTGTTAAGCTTGAATGAAGGCGTGGCTGAGCTGTTGAATGTCATACTCAACCCTTGATTGGGTTGACCCTTATTCCAGCTGACCTCAACCTGAAGCTGCTTCAAATTAGATAAGGTGACTTTATACAAACTGGTAACAGTGTTCTGCACCGAAGGTGTCATATTCGGAGATATGCACGCATTGTTTGCATAGCTCGAGCAAGACGCATCAGCTACACTCACCGCATAATTGCTGAAACAAAACGCCATCTAAATCTACCCCTTCCCCAAAAACAGACCAGTTTTAAACCTGCAACCTTCAAAACCTGATGAGTTTTCCCTTTCAAAAGGATGTTGCAGCAGACAACTTCAAGGCTGTCTGGACCAGTTGCCCAGTTGATGTCGGATTGTGATTATAATAACAAACCTAAACAAATGGATAATTAAAACTGTTTTAAAGAGCCGCCGAGAGAAGACTAAGAAAAAGCAAAAGATAACAATTGACTCGGCTTCAGTTATTGTCACGATCGTGCTTATGTGTATAATTAGCCTCTGCCTAATCTTAAGATTAAGTCATTTGTCCTCAACGCTAAAACAACTCAAAGAGCCATCTTCGTTAATGGGCTTTATCAGGGATTCAATAAGCCCACACTTCATGAACCCACATTCACATTTCAAGGAATCCACCAGGCGATGTGACGTAAAACGGAAATACCAAAACGCGGTTCCGCGTCTTATCCCGTTCCGTTCTGTTTCATTTTCACAGTAGCTGAGCTCAGTTTACACGCCGCTCCACACTCTCTCCGTCCTCGAAACTAACTTCAAATTCAAAACCCTAATCTTCAAAATCCATCGATTGAGCCACAGATCTGCTTCAACAATGGAAGACCCTAAAACGTTCGGAAATGGCATCATCTGATCCAACGAAGAACAATCCCCGCCGGCATTACCACCAAATTCCTGGGCCAAACGGACTGGATTCAAACCTACACTTTCCGGTGAAACCAATGCCACTGACTCCGGACTTGTTCCTCCGCCTGCGGCGACTCCGAACCTCGATCTGGAGGCCGGAGGAGTTGCTGCCGTCACCGGCGCTGCTGCTACTACTCTTCCTCCTCCGCCTCCTGTGAATGGTCACGTGAGAAGAGTAGAGTGGTGTGGAGAAGGATGAGTGGTTAGGAGGAAGCGGGAGGGGTGAATCCGCAGAATGGGAACGGAGGAGTGGCGCAGAGGAGAGGTGAGGTTGTTGATGCGTTGCCGCAGTTGGTTGATGATGAGGTGGTTTTGCATGGACATTCGCATATGAGATATGAGCTGAGGGATACGCCTGGTCTAGGTCAGCAGTCAGTTGGCTGTGTATATTGTCGATTGAGTTTATACTAATTTACTGTTGGTATTTTTGAGTGCAGTTCCTATTGGAATTTATGGCCTACAACATTATCTATCAATGCTGGCCTCGTTGATTCTGATTCCCCTTGTGATAGTTCCAGCAATGGGCGGAAGCCAAGTGAGTTGTTTATGTTATTTGTTATATGAGCGTGTTGATGATTAGTTGTGTGATGGAAGAGGGAGCTAGTGAGGACTGAAACTGTTTTTTCGTTTCCAGGATGATGTTTCTCAGGTTGTATCAAGTGTGCTACTCGTATCTGGATTGACTACACTATTGCACACCTCGTTTGGGACAAGGCTACCTTTGGTGCAGGGTCCGTCTTTTGTTTATCTTGCTCCTGTGCTTGCAATCATAAACTCTTCTGACTTCTTGAGACAAAGTGGACTGGTATATCAATTTCAGAAGCGCGCATTAACTTTCATTTAGAACGTCTAGTGTAGGAAATATATCATTTGTTTGACCAGAAACACGATCAATGATGCAGAGTTTTAAGCATTACATGAGAGAACTACAAGGTGCAATTATCATATCCTCTGGATTTCAAGCGCTTCTAGGATACAGTGGACTAATGGTCATAATATTAAGGTCTGTGTCGTTCTGCCTGATGGAAACTACTAATGTTTATAGACATACTTTGTAGTGGTTCATTTTTAGTCACAACTGCGCATGCCTTTCTGTCTCTGACCTTCTCAAAACAACCGTTACTGTTGACTGGAAGCTCCATATTATCTTAGTTTGTTTCTGAATATAATAAAAGTTATCCACACTTCGTAGTGCATACCTAGTACCTGCTAATTTCTACCCTTGTGAATCACTATCAGACAAGGTTTCTTATTAATTCTCCATGTTTCTAACAATGATGTTAGAAGCTTAGTGTACTATATTGAAAATTAGTGTTCTGTAACAATTTTATGTTGTAGATTCAGATGTTCCGTGCTCCCTCTTGACATGTGAAATTTTTTCCTTTAACAGGTTCATCAATCCTGTGGTTGTGGCCCCAACTATCGCTGCTGTTGGACTTTCTTTTTATAGTTACGGATTTCCCCAAGTGGGCACCTGTCTTGAGATCGGTGCATTGCAGATATTGCTGGTTATTGTTTTTTCCCTTGTAAGTTGAAACAGACATTGATTTTAAGATCCTTTTGTTTATTGTTACTAAGGTTCTTTTAGTTACTTTTAGTAACCTTTTAGTGAGTCTTTGAACTTTCTGCAGTATTTACGGAAGGTCTCGGTTTTTGGTCACCGTGTATTTCTGATCTACGCGGTAGGCATATTTGTGCATTTTTTATGTGTATTCTAATATTCAAAACCAGGAAAGAACCATTTAATTTCATTTTTACTCTTTTCTGAAATAAAAATATATACACGTGTCCAGATTCCATTGGGTATGGCTATCACGTGGGCGGTTGCTTTCCTTCTGACTGAAGCAGGATTGTACAGTTACAAAGGATGCAATGCTAATGTCCCTGCTTCAAACAATGTTTCTGTATACTGCCGTAGTCGATTGTCCAAAGTGAGGCATTGTCGGGTTGATACTTCGCATGCAATAAGCTTATCTCCTTGGTTTAGGGTTCCTTATCCGTTGCAATGGGGTACACCAATCTTCAGTGCTAAGTCAGCAATCATAATGTGTGTTGCGTCTCTAATATCATCTGTGGATTCGGTATCTTCTTGTTCTTATCTATTAAATTGAGCTTTGTTTTTACATTATATTAAGTGCCTTGATTTAGTTTCAAACTACTCAATTCAGATATGCTCACATTAATTAGTTTCAAACAACTCAATTCAGATATGCTCACATTAATTAGGGTGTGTTTGTTTTGCATAACTTCGTATAGTGTTAGGCATCAATAAGAAATATGACGTAAAATATGATCAGCTTAGTGCTAAGATAATTGTCTCTAGCAATTAATCACTACATATTTATTGTGTACTATGATTGTTAGATTGGTCATTACAAATGAACCTGTGACATTTTTGGAACTCAAAGGTTGGATCATACCATGCTTCCTCCTTGTTGGTAGCATCCAGACCCCCAACCCCAGGGGTTCTAAGTCGTGGCATTGGTCTTGAAGGCATGTGTAGCATCTTAGCTGGTCTATGGGGTACAGGAACTGCGTCATCAACTTTAACTGAAAATGTGCACACCATTGCTGTAACTAAAATGGGAAGCCGGAGAGCTATTGAGTTGGGGGCATGCATTCTGATAGTTTTGTCTCTCATAGGTAAGTCATCTTCAGCGCCATATTTATTTATGGTAGCCTAATTATTATTGTTGTCAGATCTCCTTCTTGCCCGCGTTCAGTAAGAAAAGTTGCCATCTTGAGTTCATGGTATTTAGGTTATTGCTTTTTCTCTCATGTGAATATGATGTGGTCTAGTATAATGGGTGTAAGAAGTTAGCCTTTCCCATTGATAGAGTCTCCCTACCAGCTTCTTGATCAATATTCCAATTTCATGTGACAGGTAAAGTTGGAGGATTCATTGCTTCGATCCCTCTGGTCATGGTAGCAGGTCTGTTGTGCTTTATGTGGGCTATGCTTGCAGCATTGGGTTTGTCAAATCTCCGCTACAGTGAGGCTGGGAGCTCAAGGAATATTATCATTGTTGGTTTATCCTTGTTCTTCTCCCTCACAGTGCCAGCATACTTTCAGCAGTATGGCATCTCGCCAAACACAAATGTATCTGTTCCGAGCTACTTTCAACCCTACATTGTAGCTTCACATGGACCTTTTCAAACCAAATATGGCGGGGTATGTAGTTTGTTTGTTCTCTCTAGTTACTGACTTTGATTTTCTCCTTAGTGTTTAACAAAATCGTATGTAAAGGTGAAGCATAAACTAAAATGATCTGAACTTGTAATGTGGTAGTTTTTCCTTAGCGTTTAACATAATCATATGTAAAAAAATATCCTTACACTGCATGGTGTGATTTATGATTGTTATTGATGTGTTGGAATGCTATGGTAACTTTTGAAAGGATGTCTTTCATTGTGTTAACACGGCATGACCTTTATTCCCTTTTATTCCTTGTATGGTGGCAGACTTCAGTGCTGCACTTTTGCCTAACAGTCTTGTTCTCTTTTAGGTGAACTACATTATGAACACACTTCTGTCATTCCACATGGTAGTTGCATTCCTTGTTGCTGTTATCCTAGATAACACAGTACCTGGCAGCCGACAAGAACGAGGAGTTTATGTATGGTCAGACCCCGAAACTGCAAGAAGAGAACCTGCAGTCAGGAAAGACTACGAGCTGCCATTCAAGCTAAGTCGCATCTTCAGCTGGATCAAGTGTGTTGGGCTTTGAAAAAATCATCACATTTACTCAACCTAAATCCGTAAGATTCCCTTGCCTTGCATGATTGCATCCCACTTTGGAAGATTAGAAACCTTTTTGCAGCTTACAGAGTTAGTTGTCTCTATGTACATTTTCCCTGTCTGTAAAATAGTTGAGGCAGATGCTTTCATTTTTGTCACATTGGAAATTGACTTTGGCTTTAAATTATTGCATGAGCTCACGCATGGTGGTTTGTTGTGATCCAGTTTCTCAGCTAACCAGGCACGTGCAGCTCTCTGCCAAACCACACTGTTGCAGGGGTAGCGTGCAGGCTGCTTGTTTCTGGTTTCTTGGATGCTTATTGACACGCCCATTAGACTTAAACCTTAACTAGACCACCACAAGCACAAATCATGACAACTGATTGGCAGATCTCAAACTTTTATTATATAAATTACTCTTTGCAGTTTGCACCCACCTAATTTATGTTTGTTGATGATATGCTGCGGTGCTCTTACTATGTGTTTGGTTTGTGTAGCTTCTTCTCAACCAACTTCAGCTTCCTTGTAGCTTCTCGGGTTTTCTTTCCATTAATAACAACTACTTGGTTCTGTTCAAGTCAAATGCCATCATCCTGTCTTGTTATAGTTTATGCTACATTTCGAATTCAATTCAGGTTAGTTTTTCCAAGTTGAATGTTCATGTTTGTCTTGATAACATGTATTTTTCGAATCAAGTTTCAGGTGTTTTACAAGAAATAACATCCTCAAAAACATTGCTGAGAAGTATGTTCCAAATTAACCGGTTGAGAATGGAACACGAATGTGGTGTACAAACTTACCTAAAACTCTAAAAGGAAATATCATATCATATCATATCCAGATAGTTTCTACTTTGTAGTATTGAAGATCAAGCCGTGGCTGTTTTGTTGTACACAAATTGAACGACTAGACGTAATATGACTTAGTTTAAGATACACCATGTTAATGGCAATGAAACTTATCATTTTAATAGAACGTACACTACACTTATCGCCATTCTTGATCTCTGATTATTTATATTCTTATTTTTGTGCACAAAATGCAGTCTAGATCTACCAAAAGGATCCAGATCCCATGCTGCCACTTTTGGTGCAGCTATATGCTGCAAGTCTCAAAACGACATAGTTTTGGGTGTTTTTTAAACAAAACTGTGTAGTTTAATCTAAAACACTATATTTACAAAGTGACCCCGTCGTCAAAACGACGTAGTTTTAGGGACGAAACTACGTCGTTTTGTCTCGCAGTTTTTGGCTTGGCATTACTGGATCTCATTCCCTACCAAAATGACAAGTATATTTAATGAATGGAGTCTGTACAGCTCATTGTTAATATATATACTAAATATTAAACAGAATCCTTACTTTTTATCACCTCGTGGTTTGTACACATTTTATAATCCTGTGTGCATTTCAAAATGTTCCAATTCAACGTGTGATGTTAGCATTTACTCTTATCAAAATTGTTCTACTTTTTTTTTAAAAGGATTACAGGAATTCACTCCTACCCCATGACTCGAACCCGAGACCTGTTGGCTCAGGTAGTGGGTGCCTAACTACTAGGCCAACCCCACTTCGTCATCAAAATTATTCTACTAAAACTATGGGACATTTTTATATTAGAATGTTTTGAAACAGTTGTAAGAAAGTAGATCGAGGTCGAGGCCAATTATAGTCATGTCCAACCAATTTCATTATTTTTGCACAGTAAATATATTGCGAATCGACTCCATTCATTCTCACCTGCCGAACATGCTAACGCTATTCATTCAATTAACCGTACATCAAATTTATTACACAAATTAGTTCCTTACTTCATTATTTCCAACAGTTTGGTACTAAATAATGTGTTTATCAAACGGAATGAATAAATTTTAATTATTAACTTAATTAATCTGATATTTGAAATTAAATTGATTTTTAATTAATTAGGATGGTTGAATTTGTAAAAATATATATGCAATTGACGGTTATTTTGAGTTTAAATTTTATTCGTTAAATTTTGAGTAATCAACGATTGAGATCATGGAAAAAAATATAAGCATAATCTTAATCTTTTTGCTATTTTTACATTTTATATATGTATAAAAACATGTAAAAACGATTAAAAACGTTTCATACATCAAATAACTACGGTTAAAAACGGATATGAGCTCCCCGCCAATGGAAACTCGCATCTTCATCATCTACTGGAGATACTTCAAATTCAGACTTGTGCTGTAAAGTATGGGGTAAGCTCTGGAGGCTAAAACTTCCTGATAGACTAAAGATTTTTACATGGAAAGTTTACTACGATGTCTTTCCAACATCAACAAACCTTATGCACAAAGATTGTGTCTCTGAGTCAAACTGTTACTTATGTGGATGTAAGGGAGAATCATTAAGTCACCTTTATTCAAATGTTGGCGGAGCAACCGCATATGGAGCATGCTGAATATCGAATGGCAAGAATCATTTTGGTCATAATTTTTTTGATAGAATAGTTTGTATCATAATTGAATTAGACTATTTTTCTTTTCTCTGCAAGACCCAAAAATATCTAATGAAAAAATCCAAAAAATAAAATATTTGATGATTTTTGTTTATCAATAATTAAATAAAAAGTGGTAGGTGAGACAACAAGAAGAGTGGACAAGACTAATCGAATTCGGAGTTTGCTAAAAACTGAACACACCAACCCATCTGCTGTCCTTCCCGTTGCCGTTTCATTCCTTTCCACCCACCGTTTCATTCCTTATTAAAAACCCTCAAAACCCCATTCCTGCATTTTCTCAGCTTCGGCTTTCCATTCCAAACCCGACCCGACATGTCGTCTCTCGCTCCACTAAAATCCATCTTCAACCACCCACCTCGAACTCCGCGCCTCCGCCCTACTCCGACCCCATCAACCATCCGCTGCGTCTTCAAATTCAGCTCCACCGCCACCAGATCTGATTTACAAAGCTCCTTCGCTATACTCGCTAGCAACGTACCACGTGATGTTGACCCAACGGTCAACGGTCATAAAACACTCGACATCGTACCTGTTACAACTAACAACGGCACTGACAGCACTTCACTTACCAACAACAACAACCATCCGAAGCCGTTGACCATCTCTGACCTCTCCCCTGCCCCAATCCACGGTGCCACTCTACGTGTCGCCTACCAAGGTGTCCCCGGAGCTTACTCTGAAGCTGCAGCTGGAAAGGCTTACCCAATTGCGAAGCAATCCCTTGTGATCAGTTTGAAGTTGCATTCCAAGCTGTAGAGCTTTGGATCGCTGACCGTGCGGTTTTACCTGTTGAAAACTCGCTTGGCGGATCGATTCATAGAAACTATGACTTATTGCTTCGTCATAGGTTGCATATAGTCGGGGAGGTTCAACTCCCCGTCCATCATTGCTTACTCGCCTTACCGGAGTAAGGAAAGAGTATCTTTCGCGGGTGATATCACACCCGCAAGCACTCGCACAGTGTGAGCACACGCTGACTAAATTAGGACTAAGTGTGGCTCGGGAAGCAGTGGATGATACTGCAGGTGCTGCGGAGTATATTGCTAATAATAATCTCCGCGACACTGCAGCCATAGCCAGTGCGAGGGCTGCGAGTTATACGGGCTTAATATTTTAGCAGATGGGATACAAGACGACTCGAGTAATGTGACGCGATTTGTTATGTTGGCTCGTGAACCGATCATTCCTCGAACTGATAGGCCATTCAAAACGAGCATTGTATTTGCACACGACAAAGGGACTTCAGTACTATTCAAAGTGTTATCAGCATTCGCATTCAGGAATATAAGTTTGACAAAGATTGAAAGCCGGCCACATAGGAACAGGCCGATACGTCTAGTGGATGATGCTAATGTCGGGACAGCTAAACACTTTGAGTACATGTTTTACATAGATTTTGAAGCATCAATGGCGGATGTTAGAGCCCAGAATGCTTTGGCTGAGGTTCAGGAGTTCACATCTTTTTTGCGAGTTTTGGGCAGTTACCCTATGGATATGACGCCTTGGTGCCCTTCAGGAGAGCACCAGCAACATTAGGTCTTGTTTTCATACCTCAAGAAAACAAAAAATACATACAATTTATGGCCTTGTAATGTAATTTGTGTGATTGTTTATCTTGTTGTTGATGCTTCAAATTTGGGTTTCAGTTTTGGTGATTTTGTTAGCTGAAACTGATTCCGGGTGCTTGGTCCAAATCAAGGTACATTACTCGAGTTAATATATTATATGTTTGTTCGTGTTATTTTGGCAAAATAAAAACAATTACACAATGGCATGAATCAAATAGTAATGACAGACAAATATAGTTGTTTTATGTTGTGTTTTTGTCTCAAATCCTTAATATTTATAAAATTATTAGTTAGGGAGTATTAAGTAAAGCATAATTTAGTATGAAAATGGAAGGTGTCGTGGTAGGTGTGGAGCATAATTTAATGGTTTTCAATTTTCATGATTCAAAATCTGTGGTCTTGTTGTGATGTTTGTGTTAATTTATATATTTTTCCAATGATAAAATTATACGTAGTTTCTAGTGTCTGTTGAGTTCTTCACAATTTAGTATCAAATGATTGTGTTAAAATTAAAAGTTGGTATTGACATTTGAAGCATGGTGATTAACAAGAGTTTGAAATTTGGGGGAGTGGAGGGGTTGGTGAGGATATGAATTAGGATTGGTGGAAGTGGTAGGAGAACGAGGGGTAGGCGAAAACCATTGCCCTTGTGTCCCTTTATGTCTATTCTTTGTAATAGAAAATGAGCTGCTCAATTGAATCTGACAACATAATATTAACATCTAAATAAATCTGATGAATTAAAAGCATCATGCTCTATCATACTCCCTCTGTCCCGATGAGTTTGTCCAAAAGCACCATTTGCACGCAAATTAAGATAGAAAGAAGGTATAAAATGTGTGGTTGAGAATAAATGAATAATAAGTAAATGAGTGAAAAAGTAGAATGTGTGGTAGAGAATAAAGAAAAGTGGACAAACATTAGGGGACGCTAAAAAAGGAAAGTGGACAAACTTAGCGGGACAGAGGGAGTAATTTTTATGACATCTTGTTAAGCTTGGGGATGGTTCGGAGCCGGCCCATTTCAGATGGCCCACCAAAAAGATTGAATCACGATCACTCGCAACTAGGGAGATGGGCCGCTCAGCTCGTGTCCGCTGGCCCGGCTGGTGTACTAAATGGTCTCAAGACATGCAGATTAGGAGGGACATTTCAGTACGCTTTTAAGCACATTTCTAATCTTAAATTATGGAGTACTATTAAGCTCACATTTCAATTGTTCATATTATTTACTAATTCATCGATTTGGTGCTACGTGACAATCATTAACCCATTTATATTTAGTGTCACACAATTGTTAAACTAATGTATGAGATTGTCGATTGAAATATAATCTTACAAATATAGTTTAAGTATGATAATATATTTGAACGCTTCTCTATCTTTACTCCATTCAATGGAGTACTAAAAGATAAAAGAGGGGACAGTTTGCGAAGTCAACATCTGTGTCTTTTACTATGTGAGAATCTTGTGAAATGGGAATGCAAAGCAGCAAAAAAAGATGAAGAAGCACTCATAAGAATGAATAAGTCTTTCATGCACATGATCTCTGATCAGAAGATGTGTCATAGTGGAATCATACCTGACTCCACAAAGGCATGCACGCAGGTGACCTAGTAAAACAAAGCAGATATTGCCAAGTATCAAAGAATATCTCTCAGGTTCTCAGTTCCACTAATGAGCTTCATGTTCCATATCTCAAAAAGAATATGCTCTAAATGTATGGAACTGTGTGCACAACAACACTGTCTCTAAATGCCAAAACAAACAACAAATCAATTTAATCAAAGGTATGTGCATGCCTTGTACTATTAGCTACTCCATATTGATGCTTTTTTTATTTATGTAGTACGGAGTAATTATTTAAATTCCATATCCCACCCACCACTGTATTTATCATACATCTAATCCAATATAATGTGATATTGAAAAAAAACATATCTTAATGATTCAAAAAGTAATTGACTCACTGGGTATTATTTCAAACCTGTTCATGGGTAACGGTTTATTTATATAGTGGAGAGACACAGGCACAATACAGTACACCTTGTCCCCCTCTCAACTTTGAATCTCTTACAGAGTTCTGTATCAAAGCATACATAGACAATGAGGTTCAGCTCGAGTCATTTCTTGCTAGTATCCTTTCATATTTCTTTACAACTTCGACGTCGGCCGCATTTTAGCTTCGAAAAGAGGTAGTCAGTTATATCTATACACCATGTCATATTTCTTACTTGTTAAACTGATAACTGAAATTCTAGGAACATTTCGACTAGATACGAAAATGACAAAGGAAGAACCAACAAGTCCAAGACTGCAGGAACTATTGGGAGAGGATGAGAGCTGCCATGATGAAGATGATACTGATAAATGTTTACAGAGGAGGTTGATTTCTGAAGCTCATTTGGACTACATCTACACACAGCACCACAAACACTGATTACATATCACCTTTGTTATTATGATTATTAATTATGTAAAATTATCTGTAGCACTAAAAATCAAACAAAAAATCTTGAGTTGCTGAATCCTGACTGTAAGAAACTGAAACTAAATAATCAAGTTGGAAAGAACAAAAGATTTCTGCCATTGTGAAATTGTACAAAAAAGTACCAGTTAGTTGAAAAACTGGTTCTTATAAGTTGGATTTAAATACAAGGCATTTCAGAAAAATGAGTAAAATGGGGATATGAATTATTGTACTCCACTTAATTTAGCCCAGTCAACGAATTGCATTCCTCCGTAAATATTGTTGGCAAACCTGACACCAACAGTGAATGCCATTGCAACCGGCGGAACTTTCTTTCCTAATGGTGATGCTTCAACAAGATACTCGAGGGCGTTCACAATTTGGTATCGTGTGTTCGATGAAACAGCTAGGAAAACACCTGAAGGAAACATTGTTATAGAGTTAGCTTCAGTAACATTTGAAGTGGCGTTTGGTGTCTCTCATGTTCCGCAGAGTTCAAATATACGCTTATTTTATTGAGGTACATACCCCATAGAGCAGCGCTTTGAATAAGTGGCGGCACAGGAATGTCCTCTTCTGATTTCTTCATATTCCTGTTTGTTTCAATAAAGAAGGTACATCAACGGAATAGCTTGAGAAAATTCATATACTAATTGACTAAGAAAATAGGGTTCGTGGTTCTCTGCAGCCGCAACCAAAGAATTTGCATTTAAATTCCAGCATGTGCACAATGGAATGTCTTTGTGCAATAACATAAGGCTTCTCTGCTTTCAGACTCTAAGAAGTGTTGGTTTCCAAATTCATCGTTGTAAAAACATTATTTTTGAGCATAAATCTGAATATAATTTGGAGCATACCGTTTAGCATTCATGATAGCATTTGCTATTCCTTGACCAATTAATCCACACCCAAAGCCAACTGAGCCATAAAGTATACCCTGAAATCACAAATCGAAAAAACATTTTTGAGTAGTCAACACGACACTAAATCACGTAGCGGGATGGCCTAGTGAGCAAGAAACACACAATATTACAAGTTCGCTGGCATAGAATAAAAGAAGAAATCTTGGACCTTGTAGAAATATGATGCTAATCGCTGCCTAGCAGAAAAACGAGACCCTGGCTTTTCCGCTTCAAAGACACTGCATTGAGACAAGATGATATGTTTAGGTATATAATGGTAAAACAATTTAACAGTAATAAGATCTGGTCAAAATATGTATGCTACCCATATGGATAATGTAGTTGTTTGGGGTATTTACATATGCCACTCATAAATAATGTATTTGAGAAAAATTGCAAAAGATCTTTCAAATTGATATTTAACAAGTACCTGCTAGGAAGTGCAGCGGTGGCCCGCTGGAATCGTCCAAACAGACCAGTGGATGTTGATGGTGACCCAAAGCGAACATATGGCGCCATCATGCCAACCATAGCAATATCAACAACTACACCAACCAAAAGATCGGCCATGTATAGCTCAAACTCTGCCCAAAAGTCTTTACCTCTCTTTTGTACCTCAGCAAATGTTGCACAACATGAATCTATGACAACCTGCACCAGATATTCCATTATACATAATGTAAGTCCACCTTGCTCATGATACAAATTTTTACATGTAAATAGCAGCAGATCAGTTTTCTAATTTCAGAAAAAACCAATAGCCATATGTTTGTTAAAGAAGCAAGATACTAAGAACATAAGTAACATAGAAGACAGAGTATCATACCTCAATTCCAACTTTGAAGAGAAAAGAGGGATCAGCCAGCATTCTGTTCCGAAGCATAGAACAATACTTAATTGCAAATCCAAGCGGCCAAACAGAACTCTGCAACTCAAACAGTGTTACCACTTTCCATTCAAAAGAAAAATCAATACGCTAAACCAAACATTTCGTAATACTAATGGATACCTGAAGATCCAAATATCTTTCAAGAATCAATTTCCGAATCCCCATTGTTTTTGCAGCCTCCAACATATCTGCAGGAAGTGTCGCATTCCGTTCTTCAGACAATCTCAACACTTCCTCAAACTTCAATACCGGCCCAAACTCCCTTTCCTCTCCACTCTCATCACCATTACCACCATTTCCACCTCCACCATTTCCTCCATCTCCCCCACCATCACCTCCAGTTGAATCCTTAGACTCACTAGAACTCCTAACAACAAAATCAATCTTCCTCTTTGACAAATTACTAAAACACAAAGCTTTGTTTTGATGCTTATTGACACCCACAAATCCAAAAACCCTAAACCCTAGCATCAAATCTGAACCACCGCATTGCGCGGTAAGACCGAAATGGGAAGGCAATGGAGCAAGAGACGACATTTCAAAACCTATTGATCGTATCGACATGCGTTACAAACCAATTAAAGAAAACTTAACCAAAACAATTAAAGAAAGAAACTTTATCAACACCCACAATCCGATCTCTTTACAACGCCTCAAATTTGAATGAATGAGATCGAGCTTGGCGAGTGATGAGTTACGCGGCGGCTGCTGCTCTCCCTCGTCTTGTTCCTCTTTAGTGTTTAAACATCTTTTACACGTGGCGTCATATTATTCGCCAGAAAACTCTGCGGTCAATCAGTTCTAATTTGTAATTGGGCTTTTTATTAACGGGTCGGCCCATACTGCCCATTCATCCAGACACTCAAACACAAAACGATGCCGTCAGGTTTCAAACTAAAGTGACTTTAATTTAATTTGAAAATCGAATTTTGAAAAAGCGAAGATGAGAAAAACCACCGGAATCCGCCGCCCAGCGGCGGCGCAACAGCAGCCACCGCCGCCCACCCGCCGCACACTCAGCATGAGCCGAGACTCCGACGCCAGCTTCGCTAGCACTCGACCGTCCTCCGCAGGAATGAAACGCTCCGCTCCCAGCGACTACTTCACCGACAGAGGATACCAACAATCCGCGATCCGGACAATCAACGCATTTCTAAAAGAGAATGAAGGACCGGTTGAGAGACTCCATCAGCATGCCTCGGCGAAGGAGATTTCTGAGACTTTGATTTATTTAATGGCGCGTTTGGATTACCCTAGCAATAAGTTGGATGAGGATTTACCGATTTTGCTGAAGCAGTTGAACTCACCGTTTACTGTTACGAAATCGGTGTTGAGAGCACCGGTAATCCGCATTATTGGCCGACGTTTTTAGCTGTGATTCATTGGTTAGTGCAGCTTGTAATGTATAATGATTATGTTAGAGATTCACAGTCCATATGCCTGTGTTTAGGGAGAATGCTATGTCGAGTTATGCGTTGGAGACTTATGTGAATTTTATTGTGGGAGATGATGTGGCGGTGGAGGAGTTGGATAGAGAATTTATGATGAAAATGGAGCAGGAGAAAGAGGAGAGTGAGAAGATTTTGGAGCAAGTGAAGGAGGAGATTGTTAGAAAGGAGAGTGAGTTGGAGGAGAAAAGGTCTAGGCCGTCAGAGAGGGAGCGTTTGGAGAAGGATAAGGCAGTGTTGGAGGAGGATGTGAAGAAATTTCAGGCTATAGTTAGTGGGGTAACGGGTCAGATAAGGGCGGAGGAGAAGGCGTTGAAGGCGAAGAATGAGGAGTTGGAGGTGAAAGAGGGAGAGAATAGTAAGATATGTGAGGAGAATAAGGCGTTGAGGAAAATGATTGAGTCGCAGGTGTTTAATGCTAGGGATGCTGAAAGGATGAAGAGAGAGTTGCAGGCTGTGGAGAGGGAGGCTGGGGAGGCGGAAAATGCTAGAACTGCGTGGGAGGAGCAGTCTTGGGAACTAGATACCAAGATTAGTCATAGCTTTAAGGAGCTTGAGGGTCTTTCAATGGACTGCAACCAGGCTTTACGAAGGTAATATCTTGTATTCTTGTTGCATTTTCTATCATTTTCTTTGTGTTATATGGAGCTTGAATTTGGTTGACATGATTGTTTTTGTGTCACATGTAATAAACTAATCTATATAATACATGGCATCACATGTGTCCGTCTCATAAGTTAGGAACATCAACATACCTCTCCATCCAGTCAGAACTCTGGTCTTAAAACTAAATTCAAAGTGTTAAGACCTAATGTTTATAATGCCAGAAATTATTTAATCCTTTTCTTTTGTGGCTGTGGTTTTGAATGAACATTCCCTTAAGTTTTCGATTCTCCATGCATGTTCTTATTGTATATCATAAAACGCGCGTTTAGAATCTTTAGATATTAACAACTAGCTTGTTGTGGTAATACTTTGTTCCCATTTCATAACTTGTTGGAGATTTAAATTTTGTTTTCACGTTGGTATAGATTAAAGCTAGGAATCAATCTTCAGTATCAGTTGAATGCCAAAGGAATTACACCAGCAGAGGTGCTGGGAATTGACTACAAAGTTGAACTGAAGCCAGCACTAGAAGCTTTTGTTAATGACATAAAAAAGAGCTCAATGGAAAGGTTGGAGGAGTTGATTTCTCTTCAACGGCAATCAGTGGAGCTTTCTAATAGGATTGAAGAGAAAAGAAACCAAATTGCATCCCTAGAGAAGCATATTGATGAAGTAAGTGCATGCTGCCATGCTCAATTTACTGTGTTTTTCTCTGAGCTCCTCTTGTGTTCTAATGACATCCCCAAAATCAATGGATCTAGTGAAAAACATGTTGCAAACTTTATTTATTTGCTAACATGTGTTCGAACCTCCCTGTTTTACATAGCATGAGCGATTGCAAGTTGCAATGAAATGCCCACCCTACTAACTGTTCATTTACACAATGCAAATTTGAATATTTTGAACATGAAACTAGTTTTAGCTTGGTGTATGCCGAATCAGTTACTATTCAGTGTCTTTTGATATAATAGTTAGGGCCATTGAGAATTTTCCGTCACCAGAACTAATTACCTCATACAATATTTTGTTCTCTTTCTCTGTGTGGACCCACTTAGACACTTCCTGCTTCCTAGTCTATACAGGGATGTGCTTATTACTTATTTGTGAAACTAGATGGCCGCGGCCTGCTAGTTCAGTGATGAGCAAAAGCTTAAGTATTTGAAGGTAGTTAATTAAAATCATTATTGCATTCTTTATAAAATATTATTTTCTTTATCAGGTGGAGCGCAGTTTGACATTGCTGAAGAAGGAGATCGAGGATCACATATCAAGATGTGAAATGGAAATGAGAAGAGTGGTTCAAGATTTTGAGGCAGAGGTTCATAATCTGGAAAATGTTGAAAACGAAGGGGACAATATGCTGAAGGTACTCTCTTGATATATATACTGCAAATTTTAGTCCATCTCATCCTGGCTGTGTCTTGGTCTGAGTTGGTTTGGCACTTTGGCATTGAGTTCTCTTGCGTTGGTGCTTTATTTTTGTCATTTCTTATGTTTTCTCACCATAAAAGAATCTCATAATTTTATTGGGTATCTTGTGATTATATACTGACTAGTGCTATCTGCATGAAGGCTGCAAACTTGAACTTGCAAAATACAATCAAACAAACCAATGAAGAAACGCAAAAGTGTGCTATTGAACTCTTCAAGTTAGTCGACAGTGTATCAAAGTACAAAGAACACACAGCCTCAAAAATCACCCAGATGAGTGATGTTCTCTCTCAGACCGCTGTGGACGTCTCAAAAGTTTACAAGACCTCCTTACCTGCTCAGCTCAGTGTTCTACTTGATTATCATTCACAGGCCCCAAGGTTAGTGTAAGTCTGTACTCTGTAACAGCTGTTACAATACAGTGTAAGGTATTAGATCTAGTTATGTTGCCATTTTCATATCTTGTAATACTCTCGTACTTAAACAGGTTTATGATCGTTAGCTGGAGCTATTTATAAATACTTAAACTAGGTATTGACCCGCGCTGTGCGCGAGGTGATGGATTTAACGAAATGTATTGACCCGCCGGTCTATAACCAATGTTATTATTTATGTGAAACATTACATATCATTTTATTTAATACGAGGTTTGTCAACATAATGTGTTGATTTTCATTTATTTTGATGCTTTCAAATTTGTGTGCAACCAATTTTAAATTTGTCATCAGATATATAATTTTATTTAATATATTCCTTTTAATTAAATTTAAATTTATTTCCATATTTAGGTATGAGGATATATTGAATCTCATGATTATATCATTCCAAATTAAATTTGTCAACATAATGTGTTGATTTTCATTTATTTTGATGCAACCAAATTTAAATTTTAAATTTAGGCAACCAATTTTTAGTTAAGTCTTTCAAAAAAGAATAACTCCTGATTTTTAGCCTAAACTGAAATTTGAATAACATATATTCATCACTTAACAACCATCGGATAAAAATTTTAAAAATTATTATTATTCAAAAAGCCAGCCAATCAGAAAAAAAGAAAAAGAATCCAAAATTCCAAAAAAATGACACGTAGGCCAAATCGCTCACACGACGACACGTGTCCAATCATACTTATCTTTTAATATATATATGATATGGCGTTTACTCCGAATGTATATTAGTGTTACCACATATTCTTTGATTATGGTTGTAACCAGGAGTATCTGAACGTGGCAGACCAGCAGTGAAGTTTCTGAATACAAATAACTAGAGTAAAGACTAAATATTCAAAATCATAGTGTCATGTAAATAAATCACTTCTGTGAGAGTATAAAGTAAACGTAATCACTTAATATTCACATAGAAACATGATCAGGGAAATTGGTGATACACTTTTCACTCACAAGGTGGGTTGGTTTTGGCATCAAAGGGGCTCTTTTTGAGGACGGTGCTGGCATCATTGGTCTTATCATCTCAGGTGACTTTCTTCAGTATCAACGGCAGTAAGATTGAAATGCCGGACATGTTAATAAACATTGAAATGACATTTTTAACCACGTGCGGATGCATTAGACATTTCTCTTTTCATATAATTACGTACCATTACATCGATAAAACATAAAATTGTGACTGACTGTTTAGAAGCGAGCAAAAGGCACGCTGATTTTGCAGTCGCACAAAAATATGGAATGGAGGACTGTCCGCCAATTCTTAGGCGACAACCTTGACAAAGTAAAAAGTCTGGTCGGACAGGATATAACCCGAATTGGAAAATAATTCTCTAGTGGGCCTAATTTGTATGGATGCACATTCTGGACCGAGACCGCCAGACCGACCCGAACCGGACCGATTTTTATCGGGTCGGTCCGGATCGAGATCGATACGGGTCGGTCCTCGGTCCAGGAATTTTGAATTTTCGGGTTTCGGTCCGGTCCGGTCCAAACCCGTCGGGTTGTCGGTCCGGACCGACTGGACCGATTAATTAAATATAATAATTTATTATATAATATAATTAACTAATTATGAACCCGAACCGATTAATTAAATCGGTTTATGTCGGTTCAATTCAATAACCTAACCTAAACTTTCAATATTTATCCCTTATTACGACTACATGCCGACTACACCGACTAAACACGTTATGAAATTCATATTTGACTAAAAAATTTATAATAACAAAGAAATATTTATATAAATAAGATATCAAATGGAGTGCACTAATTTTGATTCATCGAGAAGATTAGAGTTAACTAATTTGATCCGACAAACACACGACATTAAACGTTAATATATTAAATATGAAAACTTAATATATTTCGGACCCAATTTGTATATGTCACTAAAATGTATTTTCTACTTGATTTATTGGGGAAGGAGTCGGTTTTTTTCGGTCCGGACCGAAACCCGACGGGTCTGGACCGGACCGTTAGGTTTCGGTCCGGGTCGGTCTTCGGTCCAGACTTCCCAAAAAAGTCGGTCTTTCGGTCCGACCGACCCGACAAAAATCGATCCGGTCCGGGTCGGTCTGGACCGATGTGCATCCCTACTAATTTGACATAATGCTCATTAACATTAGTTACCACTCCTCAATTTTCAATTTAGTCATTCATCTATTAGTTAATTTCAATTCAACTTTTCACATACTTTAAGTTATATTTAATGCACCCAATTTTATATTTACACAATGTGCATCAAAATGTTATGAAAATGCACACATATTTGCTAAACTATAAATATTTAAAATTGGACTATATACCCTCATCATAATAAATTTGAGATGAGGGTTCGCAAATAATTTTAAAACAAAACGGTGTAACCACCTCAGATCAACCGACACAACTTCTACCATAATTCAAAACATCTCAATCCCTAACACTACAAACCTGTAATTTTATTTTGCTCACTCGCTCTCTCGCCACTTCCTCTAAATCCCCAATTCTCAATTCCATCTCTTCAATCGATTTTGGGCGAAGACGAACAAGAAGAGACGAGAAGCGATTTTGCGAATTTGAGAGGAATTGCACCAGCGCCTTGGCCTTCAGCAACGGACTCAGATCTGCCTCAAAACCCAACAATCACTCTTTTCCAAATCCGATCAGTTTATCTATTTCTTCATCATCTGCCTCTTCACATTCTCTGTACAAAACCGTTCTCTTCGCAGACCATTGTCACTCCGTTTCCAATCCTCTTTTCATTCCAAATCAATTATCTTTTTTCAGGTAGAATATTTGATTTACACAATTAGTTTCGCTAATGTCAAAACCCTAACCTTACTTCATTCCTGGTTGTATGAGAGTTGGCTGTGAAGCTATTTGTAAATTTAAATGTTACATGTTTCAAAACATGTTACATTTTAACTTCTAATAGCACAAGTTACTAGTGTAATATAATTCCTAAAGTCTCTATAAATCTCAATGATATGACGCAGTTCAAACAATGGTATCGAAATTCGTATCACCAAACGATATTAATGTGTCACAGACAAAATTATACCGAAACTTATTTAATCGAACAATTTAGACAAAAATTGTCATTCACCATAACCAATATTCTCCATGGTAGTCGATTGGTCTCCCCTTTATCGTTATTTATTGACTATGAATTCCGACGCCTGATCGATCACAGCGTGCTGAATACTTCAACGTCACGCCGTCGTTTGGTTGCTCAAGGTGAAAATAAAGTAGGGCAAAATGCAATTATTGGAAAACATCGGGACTCGAATGTGACGTTATTCAATGCTCGCTTAGGTGGGGAGTTTCCTCAGACAGTGACAGGCTAGGAGGTTACCATGGTAGGAAAAAGACAATTTTACCCTTCATCCCTATATGATGATTATGTTTTTCAAATCAATATTTCCCATCTAAAATGAGTTTGACATTAGTCATTAATCCTAAAATTAAGTCAGAAAATTAAATTGCCGAAAATGATAGAACAAAACAAATGTTGCTGCATCAATTAATGCATAAAATAATCTTGTGAAAAATATACATAATATGATATCCTAATGCATAAAAAATGCCTATTAATTTTTTCGAAAATAATAATTAAACAAATGACCCAAAATCAACTTTTTTATAATTTATATACAATAAACGCCAACAATCAGAGGGCAAAATGGTCAATTCAGGGACCAAAATCCTTTATATCAACCGGTGAGAAGCTTCTAGCACTCCACACTCCCTCGCACTCTCATTCTCTCTCATCTACACTCTGCAGAATCGGTTATCGCCAATGTCGTCACAAAGGGCAGATCGTGGCCGCGGCCGTGGCCGAGGTGAACAGCGCGGTCGAGGCCGTGGACGCACCAACGTCTCCTCACCCCGTCCCGAAACCATATCAACACCAGCACCGACTCCAACTCCAAGTCGTCAACAACCACGCAAAGCGCCTTCTGCATCTGCAGCCGCTGCAGTTGGTTCTGTAAGTAGTGGAGTGGAACGATTGTCGATCCAGACTCCGGCAGGGGTTGTTCAACCGCAGACTGTTGCTCAAGTGAGCAGCGTGAAGGCTTCAGTTGCTGTGGCGGTTCCACCAGTTTCTTCGAAGGCGGTTACGATCGCTCAGCGACCTGGATATGGTAGCAGAGGGACGAAGTGTCTTATACGTGCTAATCACTTTCTGGTTGAAGTTGTTGACAAAGATCTTCATCACTATGACGTGAGTCGTTTTTCAACATTTTCCTATTTTTTACATATTAAAGTCGCAGTTCTACATCGGCGTTGGTGTGGTCATTCTCATCTCACAAAGTTATTGAAGCTTTAGTTTCGATTTGTTGACTATTTTTAACTGTGAGTGAGTCAACTGCGCCTCATTTCCACATTTGATGTTGCATAGTGAAGGTGACATATATGATCTGATATGCATTGGTGATGTGTTATTAGTCTATGTTTACTCATCTGATACTGTTTGAATGTTTGGTTAGATGTTTGTTAATGTGTTGATGTATGCAGGTGACAATCACTCCAGAGGTGCCAAAGGCAATAAACAGAGCTGTTATTAAGCAACTTGTGGAGGTGTACAAAGACCCTAATCTAAGCGGTAAAAATCCTGTTTATGATGGTATGAAATCTCTATACACTGCCGGTCCTTTGCCATTCGAGAACAAGGAATTTGTAGTGGAGCTTGATGAAAAAGATGGGAAGAAATCATCCGCTAGGTGTGCTAGATTTATGTATCTCTTGTATAACTGGTTGAGTGTGTTGTATTCTATAGTTTTGTTGACTTATTTATTTCTTGCAGGCCGAAGAGGCATTTCAAAGTGGAGATAAAATTTGCTGCAAAGGTCAGTGTGTATCACTTGGAACAGTTTTTGAAGCGCAGGCAGCGCGATGCTCCTTATGAGACAATTCAAGCTTTGGATGTTGTTCTGAGACATAATCCATCAAATAAGTATGATATATACAGTTCTCAATCTGTGTGAGTTTATATAATATATCATATCACACTGACTATAATTGTATTTTCAGGTTCACTGTTGTTGGGAGGTCTTTCTTCTCCAGAAACTTTGATGGTCTTTCTAAACCTGGTGATGGATTTGAGTATTGGAAGGGTTATTACCAGAGTATCCGTCCTACACAGATGGGACTCAGTTTGAATATTGGTATTGTTTTGTATGTAGCCTGTGTTAGACTGTGATGTTGCCCGTTAATTGATTAGTATTCTTTATCGCATGATGAGCAAATTTTCAGATGTTTCGGCTAGAGCGTTCTATGAGCCTATTCTGGTGACTGAATTTATAGCCAAGTATTGTGTCAGAGATGTCAGAAAGCCCTTATCTAATGAGGATTGTATCAAGGTAACATAAAACTAGGTACTGCATGGTCAGATTTGAGTTGGTATAAATACTGGTTCTAATTTTTCATGACTTTCTAGGTCAAAAAAGCGCTGAAAGGAATTAAAGTTGAGGTCACACACACGGAACAAAAAAGAAGCTACAAAGTCTCAGGAATATCCAATCTACCGACTAGTCAGTTGATGTAGGTCTCATTTCCGTTTCTTGCTCCCTTCATGTGTTTCTACATGTGGCCTCCCTCTAACTTTGTTTTGTTCTTGTTGTTTGAAGTATTAGCCGTTAGTATATTTTGTGGGTGAGACTTCCTGCCACTTGACTTACCTGTTTTGTGCCACAGGTTTCCGATGGGTGATGCTGGTACTCAAACTTCAGTGGTTCAGTATTTTTGTGATCAGTATAATCTCAACCTGCAATATGTCTGGCTTCCTTGTATCCAAGCTGGAAATGATAAGAGACTATATATTTACCAATGGAGGTTAATAAAACCTCTATATTTTAATGTTAACCATGTTCTTTTTTGCATGTCCAAATGTATTTCATCATCCTCGCTTCTTGTCATGGTCTCTTATAATTGTTTTCAGATTTGTAAAATCGTACAAGGGCAAAGATTTTCTAAGAAGTTAAATGAGAAACAAGTCACTAATTTGCTAAGGGCAACATGTCAACGTCCGGTAGACAGAGAG